>BQNB010165979.1:0-14160 GCA_026074375.1 Tanacetum coccineum | reverse complement strand
TGTTCATGAGACGCAACCACAACGGGTGACTCTAACCATGAGACTCCATGAAAGCTAGCCATACAATTTATTGACTTTAGAAATTACATGCTAAAAAAACATAAAGTTGGTGAGATCATAGGTTTAAATAAGTATAAAAGTGGACCACAAGATTTCCAAGTGTATGTGACTATTATAACGAATAAAATATCACACAAAAAGTATTACTAATGGACTAAGATCATGACACCGATGCGTTAATGTAACCCAAGTTCAAGTTGTTATAAGTTTGCCCCAATTAGATGCTTTGCCAAAGACCTAAAGTTCTTCAAATGAAATACGTCTGTTTGACATGGTAGGTAACAGTATGCATACCCAGACGAGGTTTTCAACCCTAATAGATCTACTCAATGCATTCGTGCTTACACAAAGTAATTAAAGGTTCATGATAGTAGGGACTTCATGGCAATAGGAAAACTTTAACATTCCATAAATGTTTAAAGTACTCGTGTCCGTAAAAAAATTAAGCAATGTATTCTCACCCCATGTATTTCAAAACAAGTAAAAAGTGAGGCTATGAAACTCACTTTAATCAATAAGTAATTCCAGAGTAGTACGAGTTCTAAACTAACAAGTATCCTAACATGAACCTAATTAAATAATAAGGCGCTTTAAGTTTACAATATGAAGTGAAATAAATGCACATGAGTTTTATGAATATGTTTATCACTCATATATACTTGTGTCTAAGGTTTACCATGTTCAAAAATGTGATTTAAATCAAGTGTACTAAGTAATTTAACTTAGAAAATATGAGCAGTTTTTTATGTGGCAGAACTTACTTCCAACTTCTTGGGTTCATAACTCTTTTATTTTCTACTGAAATAAGTCAATTCAAAAGCCTAGGTTGAAGATTTTTTAGTTGTAATTCTAAAAATGTAAGCCTTACAACATGAATCAAAGTTTAAAGGTCCGTATGTGTCTTACAAGACACGAATGTCAAAATGTTTTTAGGACAGAGTGTTTTGCCGGTTTTGGTTTGGTCATAACTCACTCAATATTTATCCTCTAGTGTTGATTCAACTAGCTAAGTTTAAGCCTATGTATTATCTATAAAAAGATTAAAAGGCTCTACATGCCAAACTACTCTTAAGGTGCTCAAAAGTTTGTGTAAAGTTCAGGGTGTAGTTTTGGACACTTTCTCTTCTATGAGATTCTAATAATAGTAATAAATTTTTTGAATTCATGAAATTCATAATGGAACTTCTTAAGACATAATAATAAGTTGTGAGATCAAGAAATGCGCCTTAAGTGTTTTTTAAAGTGGTGTTTCATGTGTACACGTTGATATAAAATTTTGCTCATATTAGGGTTTTCATAAACAAGTTTAATTCAAGTTTTTACAGAATAAGTATATAGTAGTGATATGAAAACAAGCATGAGATGGTTATAATAAATGAACATAAATATTATAGGATTCTTACAAAGAGATGGTGATGATTTAGATGATTAAAAGTGCACAAATTACCCAAGAACACTTAATATAACCCTAGTTTGTTCTTCCAGAACCCTAGTTTATTTAACTAAGTAATCTTGAAAAACCCTCGTTCTTTCTAAAAATAATAGAGAGAAAGAAGAGATATGTGAGTTTGAAATGTAGTTGGTTTATATAAGAAATAGTTAAGGAAGGTTGAATTGTTTAACTAGTGATCACATGTTTATGTACAAGCAAATTTTAGGAGGGGGAGGGGTGGCTTGGCCGACCTTAAGAGAGGAAAAAAGGGGAAGGGAATTGAGAAATGGTGTCTTGCTCTATACACATTTGACTTATTATTGAAATAGATGTATTGTGTTTATAAGCTTCAAAACAATTTGGTTCTATTCCTTCTAATGTATTCTGAATTCTAGAAGGGCTGGGTGGGTGGGGGGGGGGGGGTTATGTAGTTTTTGAAAGTATAAGGTGTAGTTATGTAAGTATATAAAATGTGGTGAAGTAGAGGGTAAATTCTGTATGCATGCATGCAAAATCATGCAAGCTTATATGACTTATGTAAAAGTTATAAAATTTAATGCATATGACTTGTAAAATATGTTTATGAGTAAGATAATGTACTAAATATATGTAGACTAAACTTAGTCTAATGTCGGAATACGTTCAAAGTTGTTTTTCATAGTACGTGGGTTAACCTCTTCGGTTATAAATTAAAGCAAGTACGTATGTATTTAAAGTAAATTGTTCAAGTTTTTAAGTAAAAGTAAACCTAAAATTTTCAGTTGTCACAGTCTTTCCTCGTTGAAAGAATTTTGTCTCGAAATTCATTTTATGGTATTCGGTGGTGAGGTTTCTGGGAAAAGGTGAGGGTACCTCATTAGATGCTTTGGAAAGTACCTCATTAGATGCTTGAGCCATAAGACATGTTTCGTCTTTGGTTTTTTCTTCTTCTTCTTCACTACTATCGCTCCAATATCCTTCAACAAAAGCCCTTTGGTTGTTGTTTCTTGGTGGCTTCGTACATTCTCCGATAAGGTAATTTGGATCTCCGCATCTAAAACATTTTCTATCGTTCTTTCCATTCTTGTCATCCCGGCTCCTTTGGAAAGACTTCTTTTCATCTCGTGGTTGTCTCACGAATCTACATCTTCTTTTGAAAAACTTCTTAAAATCCCTAACCGTCATAGCGTATTCTTCGTCTTCACTCTTGGAAGTCAAACTTTCTTCATCACTAGAGTCCTTTTTAGCCTTTATGGTAAGAGATCTACTTTGTTCTCTTTTTCCTTTGACTAGTTCGTAATCTTTCTTAATTATCACTTCATGAACTTTCAAGTTACCAATAAGTTCGTCAAGTGATTGTGATGTCAAGTCATTCGACTCTTCAATAGCCGTGACCTTTGCTCTCCATTTAAGATGTAGAGCTCTAAGAAATTTTCTAACATAATTCTTGCTAGAATGACCTTCATCAAGTGCTTTTAGACTAGTAATAATGTTGTTAAATCTAGCAAAAGCATTATCTATTGATTCCTCTTTTGGAATTGTAATTGTTCATATTGTTTAACAAGAAGATCTATTTCGTTGTCTTTTACTTGACTATTACCTTGGTGAGTGATTAATAAAGTTTCCCAATTTTCTTTTGCGATTTTGCACATAAAAATTCTTTCATATTCTTTACGTGGCAAAACATTATATATTACCGTTTTGGCTTCATTATTTTTAGCAAGCCTTCTTTTAAGATTATCAGTTTGTTTATCAAATGGTACAGTTTCATCCTTTTCAATAGGTAGAAAATCATCATGGGTAATAACATGCCAAAGATCTAGATCTTTCGATTTCACATAAGTCTCGAATCTATCTTTTCAGTAAATAAATCTATCAAGTGGTGGTCTTTGCATGGATTGCCCTTCTAGGTATTTTTCAGACTCTATAGATCGATTCATGTTTTAAAATACAGTTTATTTTAAAAATCTTGGGTTAGCCCGCTCCTGATACCAGTTGTGGAAACTAGAAAGGGGGAGGGGGGTGAGTAGTTTCCTGCTTTTTAAAATTTATTAAAGATTAAATTCAAGTTTACGTAAGATCAATTGAACCTAATATATATATATATACTAGTGGCTAAGCCCTCCCGATGGGCAGGCATGACTTGTAATTATAGTTTACATTTTTTGTTTTGGTAATTATTTGTTTTTAAAAATTGTATATTATACAAATATTTTTTTAAGCATTGTACCACTGTTTGTCAATTATTTATGTTTTTTGAAGTAACTGTAGAGAATTTGTATTAAGTTTATTGAAAATTATACATGACAAAATATTAAAAGACTTGTATATTAAATAATAAAAAAATAAGTTATCAATTTTTAAAAGTTGTTATTTAAAAAAAATGTTTTTAAGAAAAACTTGTGTATAAGAGAATGTAATTTATCAATTTTAAATAGTTGAAGTTTTTTATCAATTGGTAGGTGTGATTTTGTGTATGATTATGGTCAGATCTTTGAGTATAACACTCGATTATGTTTGCGTTGCCATAACCATTAATATTACTTTTAAATCTAGATTAAAATTTTTTTCTTTGAGAAGTTTATATTTGTAACATAGAATCTATTTGTTTGTAGATAGTTGCGTAGCCCGCTCGATGAGCAGGTCGCCTTGTGAGTATCCAAAGAATAAATTAAGTAAGGGTTAATGAATTGTAAACTTCGTCAAAGTTTTATATAGTTAATAAGGAACAAAAACAAATGAATGGTAATACAGTTAGAGGAAGTAAAAGCTAATAAATTATCTACCATTAAAAAGTATATGCTTTTTTGATCAAATTTGAAATAAAGCTTCTTTAAACATAGCATTAATCGTCGAATTTGTGTATTTACCATCTATATCACAACATAGATCTTCAAACTTTCCATGCTCTTGACCCTTGAGACAGCGACATATAGTTTCCTATAAGAGAAAACCAGCCTCTAAAGAAACAAACCAACCTTAGACACGTCTGGCCCTCCTTGACTATTTAATTGTCATACCAAAGCAATTTGAATAGGGAACTGTCGTCGCTTTAGTTTAAACGGTAACTTAGTGTTTGACAAGGTAATAACCATACGCGAAATCGCGCAAATAGTACCCACACTACCACCTGGTATTATCTTAGCTTCAATTATATTTGTTCTCATTCTTATTACCTGAAGTGTTGTTCCGTTACATAGTCCGGCCTTATGATTGTTTCTCATGCACATAACCGGAGTGCCTATTTTGAGCGACGGGTGAGCCTTATGAATATCGTTGAAAAAATTAAGGGTTAATCAATTATAAACATTGTAACATATTTAGTGCAGAACGAAAAGAAATGAATATTCATCCAGTAAGAGAAAATAAAAATTAATAAATTATCCGATAAAAGAAAGTAAAAGTTAGTTAATTATCCGCAAAAATAAAGTATACATCGTCACTTTAAATGCAAAATAAATCTTATTTGTACATGATAACGCCCAAATTATACATGTTCTTTATGGCGTTATTTGTATATATTCTATCATTTCTCGTGAACTTTCGATACATAATAAGCTTAAATTGCTTGCAGGTTCACTTGAAGACACTACAGACTAAAACTCAAGGAAATTACACACTTTGAAAGACAAATACAAAGAAAAGAAAAGATATCAAGCTAAATAAACAAGAAGTACGCCATACTCCACTAATGTACGCCGCACTTACCTAAATAGACAAAAACCGCCGCACTTACCTTAAGTGCGCCGCACTTTCCATATGATGAGAAGAAAAAATGAAGACTTTAATGCAAGTGCATTTACACCCCGAGTACGCCGCAAATTCTTTTATGTGCGCCGCACTTTCTCAAATAACATTCAATGCTAGTGCATTTAATCACCAAGTACGCCGCACATTCCTTTGTATGTGCCGTACTTTTCCCAAATTCAGCCTATAAATGGAGGACGAATTTTCACTCTCAAATCACTCCTCTCCATTCTTCTAATTCCATATAACACACACACACACACACCAATCCTCTCACCCATACAAACACCAAAACACTACTCCTTTGAAGAATAAAGATCTAACGATCAAGAACGAAGACGGTTATCAACTTAGTTATTGAAATAATGGAAGTTTATGTTAAATCTACTTTTGTTATGAACACTTTAGCCATGAGAGGCTAAATCTCTCATGACTACTCGGTGATGTTATGATAATGAATAAGCATTTGGTATGATCATGATCCCTTTAATCTCAAGCTTATGTTGAAATCCTATTATATCTTATCTTGTCCATCTTTGCTTATCAACTTAAATTATATAGTCATATTGGTATAGGTCGAAAGACCCGGTATGATCTATGTGGTTTTAAAAATTTGTCTATGATCTTTATCGCTTGTGCCGAGAAATCCACTTTCGTAATTGATAAACAAATAAGCTTTGATATACTAGTAACTGGATTATTTGAGTGACACATTTGGTCTAGTTAACTAAATATAAGTCTTGAGTTAAGTAAGTTAATTCGTGAAAACGTTTTCTGACGAGAAAATCTTTTTTATAAATTAAGGTCCATTCTTCGCGGTCTAATCATTTCCAATGCTTATGAATTATTTGCAACTATCCGATTAGTCATCTTTATTATCATTGGTAAAACAAAAAGTCATTTTCAAGTTAAAGTTTATTTTCTTTCTGATTATTTAAACGCTACTCAAATCCCTGTGGACGACCTGGTCTTACCTAAAAATATTATACTACATACGTGCGTTATACTTTTACCCGTGTGTTTCCCTATAATAAAATCGGTATTTTCAGTCATTATAAATTTAAAGCTTTTGAAACACATCAGTGCACAACGTTGGTTCTTTAAATAATTCTTGATCCATACACCACATAATCAAACCCTTATAATGCAATATTGATTCATTAAAGAAAATGAAACGAAAGCAAGATATTGCAACAATAATTCTTGTTGATTGATTTGCTAATAAACTATTAAGGAATTTTTGAGGCACCATCTGAGACGTTCTTTACCACATACGTCACCCTCGCACAATAGAACTTTGCTTCCATCTTCTCTAGTGCTCTAAACCATTTTTTTAACAAAACCTCCTTGATATAAAATTGTTCCTACTTTATCCGATTAGTACATGAGTGGCATCACACCGAAGAGCTAGCATACCAACTTTTACACTTAAAGTTGACATGTGGGTAAACATTCATCTTCCGGGGATTAATGAACAAATTTATTTTGAGAATAATTCTACTCTCTTTGGCTCGCATCTTACACACACTAAAGACACAATCACCAAGTGCGTGATCCAACAAAAATAAAACTCCATCCGCTCTAGGTTCAACCCATATCTAGTGCAAGTGTGAAGCAAGGTATAATACATGCATTTGTCATCTCATTAATTTCCATTTTATTAAACTATGTTCAAAGACACCGAAAACGAACGACACTTCATGAAACGCAAATAAAGCTTTGGTAAATTATATTTATCGACTAATCGTGACACCAAATCCTAATCTTTACACTTCATTCCAAAGATTTATTCATTTGTCATCTTTGGTTCTTACCCACCTTTAGAAGGACCTCATTGGTTTACTTCATCATCTTCGATATCCATTGAAGGTCATTGCTCCATTGTATTCCTCTTTCTCTTCTTGTTGCTTAGATAACCATCTATAAACTCCACTGTGTGGTTAATACTCACCGTCTTTTGTGGTTTTGCTTTAGCCAACTCCCCTCTCACTGTTTCACCTTTTGCGCGTTCAATCGGACCACATGATGACGAACCAAACCATGTCTCCATGCCATGCACATTGGGTTGCATCAGGTTTCCATAAGGGTTATTAAGTTTATATCTTGAACTACAACTTTTTGTAGACCAGGACCACCTAAAACAACAGTCTTCATAGCATGGCCTCTAAATAATTATACTAATGACTCGAAAACGAAATGACCAAGCAACCAGAAGATAACAACATGGACACCTTTTGTTCGTGTTGAAATACCAATAGATCTACAATAAAGAGGCTTTGACAAAATCAAACTCAATAAAAAGCACCTTTTAGTAGATACTGGTTATGCTAGAATATGAGGCGATGTAATGCATGTTTACATTAATCATTTAAAATATAGAATTTTGAAAAGAAAAATGGTATAATGGTACCGTCTCAATCCTCTGCACGAACAAATCAGGAGAACCAATTGCAAAAACACATAAAACTATCTTTGCACATAGAACTTTTAAAAAGTATGAGGGGGTCATTGTAGACCAATATACATAAACAAACCGATTCTTTGCAAGAATTGTAGACTCAATAACTGAAAGACTAAGATCTCGTACCTGCAATCCTTAACAAACACTTGCAAACTAACAGAAAGACACTAATGCAGAATTCATCGAGTCTTGTTCGGCTGAAGGATGCTTTGTACCATGTCAGCGTGATGGATTATAGCGATATCTGCATGGGAAAATGCAGTCAAAGGTTCCCCTAAAGGTCCAAAGGGTATAAGATGGCGGTTTCCCTATGGAGATAAAGCGTTCACCATCACAATATTCTGATCACACCACATACTTATATGCTGTTCAAGAAGAAATTCATAAAAACCCTCTTTTTTTACAAAAAAGACATAATTATTTGTGTGTATGGATCTTCATTTCGAAAGTGATCAACAATACTGATTATCTAAGTGTCAACTGAATTACCTATTAATCCATTCTTTTAGCCTAACCCTAAAGACATTTATTCCCCAGGTATGCAGCTAAGGGTGTAAAAAATACATGAAACCCGACTAACCCGACCCACCCTAACCCAAAGAAGCTTATTCTGGTCGAGCTATATGGGTTGAAAAACTTTTTTCGGATTTTCCAGATTAACCCCCGTACTTTTTTTAATATTTTCCATACATTTCCTTGTTTTAAAAAAATTATCCATTTTTCATTTTGTTTTTGTTATAATAGAGCTTATTTGGGTCACCCAGAACCCGAATTACCCAAACCTTACTACAGCCATATACGGGTAAGAATTTTATTCTCGCGAACCCGAATAACCCTTGTTCGTGTTGGGTTAACCTGAATATCATTCTTAGATACGACAAATTCTCAAACAGGTTGTTAGTATGACAAATGCTAGGATATCAATGAAAGTATGCATACCTTCTTCCTCACCATTTTCAACAGCATCAACATTAGATGCTGCAGCTTCAATGGCTGATGCAGTTGGTGGGACATTTTCACCTGCCGCTCTTGTTTCCTTGGTTGAGCTTTCCTTGGAGCAGGTACTGGGGATGAGAAAGGGACGACATTCTGCTTCATGGCTAGTACCTTCAATAATAATCATTCATGGCTAGTACCTTCAATAATAATCATACATATCAGAAAATACAGTAAAGGGAAAGCCATTGTTCTTATAACCATCATCTCTATTCTGCAGGACAGGACCACATAGGACCAAACCAAAATTAGAACCAAGCATATAAAAACTAATGAAACTGAAACCAGCCAATAACTAAACTAATTGAATATATTTCTGGTTCTGATTTGGACCTTGAGTTTTATTGTTTGAAAGATAGTTAAAACGACATCAATTCAAGTTTTATAAGAGTGAGATTATGGTATGAGGAGTCCTATTAAATATCCATCCATTTCATTTGCGCAACAAACAAAACTTGGTTCATAATATGTTTTTGGTTTTGTTTATACCAGATATAAAGCTGTTGGGTGACAAAGAACCTTTACAAAGTAAAATAAAAAATGGAGTCTGATAAAATGTTTTACCCAGATTGTATGCATGCTTAAACTTGCCCAATGTGATGTCTTCAAAATATTCAGGAAAGCAGTCAAGAGCCTGCATAGAAATTATAAGTTTCTGCGCATCACAAATTAATTAGTGAGCTTGCACAAACTAATATTAGTAAAACACATACATGTTTTATGGATAAGTAGATCTTTTCAATTTGATCCTTATATTTCAGCGTTTGCTTATATAACAAGCTTGTCTTGATCATCTCCAATTCCTCATCGCTCCAAAGTATCTGCGGAAATAAAAAGTGCTTCAAGTAAAAGGAATAATTTATTATAAAAGCAATCGAGGTATACGTAAACGTACCGTTCTATGCATCTCCTCGAGCCGCAGAAAACAGCTGACGTTAGGGGCACATTCAGAAGCCTGCACCAGAGGATACACAAAAAGAGTATCTACATTATGTCTCTAAGGCAAGGTTTTGGCCGACATCATCAAGAGGACCGACACTTCCCCTTAGTCTTTATAACAGTAAAGAGGGATGGGGAACTTATTTTGTACATTCTTTCTAGCTTTCAATAATTTAAAATGTTAGAGCATAAATGTGGAGTTTTTTTCGTGTTCTTGTGCTGGTCAACTTTTGTATCTTTTTTGGGTAGAGGGTTTCCCCGGTAAATTGTATTACACCAAAAAAAACGTTAAAGTACAATGGATGTAGGTGATATCCTACATCAAAGCCCGTTACATAGGCAAAAATCATGCACCAAAGTGCAACAAACAAAACCTTACATAATAGTGACATGCCACTATTATGAACTAAACAATGAAGAAAAAACACTACTTCTTCATACGAACAATAAGCTGGAAACTAAATACAAACAAATAATCTCTTGTAAGTCCCAAGCATTCCAACTTTTGTATCTTATCAGTTGGTTAGATTTATTGTAAGAATAATCTTCTAAAAATAGGTTTTGAAGTGTGTAGATCACGATTTTCAAACTTAAATACTTTCCAAGTCTCATGTTTATTTAATTTACATGTTAGTATTTATCACCCATTGTACCTGACCAAGTTTTTGGTGCTGTAGGACGACCAAAGCAAGCTTTACATCGTCAGCAAAGCCTTCCCCTAACAAAGAACTAACTGAAGGATGTAAACTATCCGCTGTGAGGTGCTGTAACAACAAAAAATATATTAATAACTATTTTAAGCAGCAAACTATAATAAATAGCCACAAAGCATATCGCGCTTCTTGATATCTTCAATATGCAATTACCAGCTTGTATCGGTTTAAAAGCAAATAATGACCTACATTTAGGACATTAAAAAGTAGTATATAACATTTGTAAATCTTAAAAACTTAATTTTAATCCGTTACTATTAATATACCAGCCAGCTAAGAGAGTCTAATATAAACAAATTATCTCTACCCAGGTAACCTGAATAGGGAAAACCTCATACCTTTTGTTTCTCGTTAAACATTTAAAAGATTAAAGTTGGTTGACTTAGATAGTTATTAACCTTGTAGTATTTTTTAACAACAGTAGTTACAAAAGTTACCTGCCATAAACTGAATTCCCAATAGTTAGCTGGGACGTAATTTCAGTCCCGGCCTTACGTCTTAACCATGGTAATAAATGGCTACATTCTTCTTTATCTACGGAATGTGGAACAAACCTGATGTGCCTAAGATGAAGTGGATATGATGCAAGAGCAGTAGAGTTGTGAAGGTGCGACGAGTGTTCGTCGAATTCGAGCATGTAAACTTAACATTGTGAAAACAACATAACAACATAACAAAATAACTTATTTATAATCAATTTAATCATAAAAAACTGAATTATATCATCAAAAAGCTTAAGCATTAGCTCATTTTATTCCCTAACTTACAACCGAAACTAAGCTATACGTATAATACATAATCAACCCGTGTCAATACTTAATAAGCAAAAGAGCAAAATACCTAAGCAACAGACTCGTCAAACTCAGAGGGCTCAACATAGTTGTCCTTCTAAATCTTTGTCCTTAAGGTATACACTTTTAATAATTAAATTTTGGAGGCCTAAACACACTTAGTAATGTTCAGCCCTTTTTGTAAAATATATTTGCAAACCCAATGTCTTTGTAATAAGTAGTGCCATTTCTATATCTGTGTAATGCTAACTTAATTCATGTTTCTAATGTACTTATGGCAGGTTATCACCTGCCAAGGTTGTTTCCTCTCCTACAGCGACCCTACTTAGCTAAACTCACCACACCACTTAGGGCACCTAATAGTAAAGAATGCCATGTCTATTTCTTCAATTGGGGTGGTTTAACTTTGTGAAAAATCACAGAGGAGCGAACTTTAACTTCATCTCCAAACCAAGCTTCATGAATTTTAGAAACACTCCAATTGTATTTTAACAACAGCATAAAAGCATAATCATTTAATATTGATAAAACAAAAGTTACCTCATTGATCTCCCCCTGCTGGCGTTGAATCAGATAATATTATTTTAATATAAGATAAATTATTTCTCCACTGGAATTAACTTCACTGATTGGATCATTGTCATCATCCGTATCATCATCCATATAATTGCAATCGTCATCGCTCGTCATCGCATGCATAGCTATTATTGCAATCAAATTCATCACCATCATAATCATTATCTGATGTAATATAGAGCTATGTTTGAGATCACGATCAAGGTTCGAACACATGATGAATTTTGAGGAATAAATAAGGTTGTGATATTATAATTTAGAACGTACACCTCGATTTAGGGTTATGATAAATATCAGATGATGAATACCGTGAGTATATGATATTAGGGTTTTGATTCATCTTTTACGTATTGATGTTGGGTTTTGAGGTTAATGATTATTACGTATAAAGCAATTAGGTTAAACGTATTGATAATATTAGGCTAAAGATATCGATAGTTGTAATTATCTTTAAAAAATGATATTATTTTTTTTTAATAGAATTTTCTCCAAATAATTTGTAAATTTATCTAAAAAGATAATTTTTTAAAACATGACATATTTGTTTTTTAATTATCATTCACAACTTGTGGAGTGATCCACTGATTGAGGTGTTTCTTTTTGAATTAGCAAACCCATGTTTGAATCTTGCTATAGGCATAATTTTTAAAAATAATTCAGAATTTCGTGTTAAAAAACGAATTTTACAAAAAAAAATCCTGATGACATGGCTTTATGATATGGCATTATGGGATGCCATGTGGAGTTAATATGTGGCCTGCCTTCTTTTATATATATATATATATATATATATATATATATATACACACACACACACACACACACAAACAATACTAACTACGAAATATAAAGTGCAAGATGAAAGTATAGAGTTAGAAAGATCAAACCTCGACACGAAGATTTGTAGTGGTTCGGTAACGAAGCTCCTCTTCGCCCTACTCCACTCCCCGAGTATCCAACTTGAGAGTTTACTGCATTATGCCAACAAGCTCTCTTCAGGCAGAGAAAGCCGTACAAACATCGTATACATCAATTTCTGACACTAAGGTAAATATTGAGTTCTAATCTTAGCTAGAATCAATCTACCACTCCCAAATGTATTTTAAGGACTAAAATATTAACCACTCACTCACGTATTTTCACACCTAAAATACTGACACCATCTACCCGATCTAACTACTACATAAGATTGGAAGTGATGTGGTTGATGTACAAACTACAACGAGATCGTAACAACGTTACGTACGCACAAACTAATTTATAATACTTCGTATCTTGACGATTATAAGTATTCTTCACTTGAACTTGGAGATGAAAGATTGGATCACTTGTAAACAAATGTTTATACAAGTTAAATGATCAAAAACTAAAGAAAATTAAGTTGTTCTAAAATAGAGAAAAACTGTGTGCCAAAAGGTGAAAAAACTATGTGGAAATAGTCCACTATTTATAGGCAAAGATGAGAGTCGTTATGCCTGTCGGTCCCATATCTAAGCCTGGCGGTCCCCTTATGAATAAGTATAGGACACTCTTATTTTTGTCCTTTTCTAGGAAAATGTTTTCTGGTTCAGGTTTATTTCTTTTTAGGGGGGAAAACCTGATTTTAAATAAAACATTTCTTTTAATTACAAAAATATTTTGTCTAATTTATTTTTGTATAAATGTTTTGTTACATTTGTAAAAATGTAAAGTTTACGATAAAAGGTATTACTTTGATCCCTTAGCAAGTTAATCATTTGTTTGTTTATACCTTAAGTGATTTATGTCGAAATGGAAATTTCTAATAAATTGTTTACGTTTAATTTTACATAGAATGTTTTTACATTTTATGATTATCAAAACGTAGAGAAGTCAAAAAATATAAATAACTAATGACATCAAATAACGTCACTTTTATAGCATCATTTATCCCATGTAAATTACCCATTTTGTATAATTATTGCAAGAATTGTTACTTAATCGTTTATATTTGAGATTTGTAGTAATTATGGAGTACTTTGTGAAGATTAGCTAAAAGGAACGCTTTCTAAAGCTTAAACGAAGAAATATGAAGAATATTGTTCTGACATCCAATACACCGTATCCATCAAGGAAGATACGGCGTATCCGTGCCTGCACTTCATAAGAAAGCACAAAGAATTCAAGCTCAATACGCCGTATCCAGAAGAGTTCTATACGCCGTATCCAAGATATAATAATAAAATATTCTGAAAGATATTGAACATGGTCCCTACTTCAAGAAACCTCTCATACGTCGTATTCACCTCAACCGATACGCCATATTGACCAAATTCTAGACACTATAAATAGAAGACCTAAAACCGAGTTTTAGGTGTACTTGATCATATTTTTGATACCCTAACCACAAAAGTCAATTTTCAGAAGACAAGAAGAGCAGAAGAGGTCAAGCAAAGCTATTAATTCCATATGAAACACCTTGTAATCTCCTATACTCTAGTAATCGTT
>BQNB010165978.1:0-14160 GCA_026074375.1 Tanacetum coccineum | reverse complement strand
CTGGAGCCACTCAAGATAGGAAGTCTATAACTGGAGGTTGTCAGTTTTGAAAAATAGGTTGATATCATGGCAGTGTAAGAAGCAAACTGTGGTTGCTACCTCTACAACTAAAGCTGAATATGTGGCTACTGCTAGTTGTTATGGACAAGTACTCTGGATTCAATATCAATTGCTAGATTATGGGTATAATTTTATGAATACTGTCATTAATATTAACAATAACAATACTATTTGCATTATTAAAAATCTTGTTTAACATTCTAAAACAAAACATATAAAGATTAGGCATCATTTTATAAGAGACTGCAATGCTAAAAAGTTAAATCAAATGGTTAAAATTCATACTGATCATAGTGTTACAGATCTTCTTACAAAAGGTTTTGATGCTGGAAGGTTTTAGTACTTGGTCTCAAGTACTGGAATGCTTAATCCTTAATGTCTACATCTCTTTAAGTCTTTGTAAAAGTTTTGTAAATGATTAGTACTGTTAGTCTTGTCAATTAGTACTGCTAAATATAATTAGTACCGCTAGTTATACTTAAGACTACTTGATAAAATTGTTGGTCATACTTAATACTATCAAGCAGAAAATACTTTTGATTGTGTATTTTTGGCTATGGACTAACACCGGCAGGTTAAGCATATTAAATACTTGATGTTGAATGCTTCACCTCTGAAGTATTGTTTGAGAGGAAGTTAATGTTTTTGGATAACAGTTTTTAACTTTTATTCATGGGATATGAATAAATATAGATCCACATGAATTCTCACATGTCTATCTAGTCTTTTCTAGTGTGCTTGTGATGAATAGAGGCATGTTGTTGTATAATTTTTGAAGACAAAGTTAATACTGTTAAGATATCTCTTACTACTGCTAGGCAAAAAATTAGTACCGCCAGCCAAAAGTTAATACTGTTGAGCCAAAGTTAGTACTATTGGGATATCATACGAGCCAAAGTTACAACTGTTGAGCAAATTCTTAACCCTTGAAGCATTATTTGAGGGGAGGCTACTTATGTCAATATAAAGTCAAGCATGGATGGATGGACATGTAATATCAAAAGTATGTTAAAAAGAATAAAAGACATCTAGGCATGTCAAAAGAGGTCGGGAAACCAAGATACCTTAGTCTAGTGGTCCCCCTGTAAAGGTTGGTGATGAGGTTGTCCATAAGGAGTTGGGTGACAGAATGGAAAGGGTTGCCACTACTGCTTCTAGCTTATAAGCAGAGCAGGAAAGTGGTAACATCAATAGGACCTAGTCCATGGCAATACTTAATGAGCCAAGTCCTTAGCAAATTGATTCAGGTAGTGGTCCCAGGTACCAAGATACTATATTGGCGGTGTAGATGCTTAAACTAGGTTTGAAACTACATCTAAATAGTCCAATGATCCACCTCTCTCAAGAGGTTACACACTTGGAAGTGGGGAGGACAATATGAAACTATTGGAATTGATGGAAAATTGTATAAAACTATATGAAAAGGCGAGGAAAAGAAAAGAGAGAAATTGTGAGCTGAAAAATAAAAAGAGAGATGTGTGCATAAAAACAAAAAGAGTGATTTGGTGAGCCAAAAGAAATGACAGATTCAGTGAGTTCAAAAAAATAGAAAGAGAGCTTATGAGAAGAATTCATTGATGATAGAAGTCCAATTTGGAAAGAAATTGAAGTTAATGCTGGTAACTCAAACTTAATGTTGTTAATACTGGTAATATAACTTAATGCTGCTAAGCATAAAGTTTCTACTGTTGGTATACATTAATGCTGATAAGCTTACGTTGATGCTCTTGAGTTACTGCTACCAAGTTACTTACTACTGTTAGGCATCATTTAGTGCTGCCAGTTCAAGTTAATGCTGCTGAGGGTGATTTTATAAATACTTTGATTCAGGGTTTCATTCGATTCTTTATTCGATTACAATCATTCAAACACTCTCTAAACGTAAACCCTAACTCAATTTCTTTGTTAATCATCAAAAACCATCACAATGTCGACCATACAATTTTCTAAAACCCAAAACATAATCATGTTCTTGGAAAAACCTGCTAAAAGTAATGGATTTTTGGAAATTATTGATTTTCTGAATGCTAATCAAATCCATTATGCTTTAACTGTCAATCCTACTATATACACATCTTGCATTAAACAGTTATGAGCAACAACAAAGGAAAAAATGGTTAATGGTGAACGTTAGTTACAAGCCCTAATTGATAAAAAGAAGGTGATCATCACAGAGACAAGCATTAGAAGTGATCTTCACTTAAAAGATGCAGGTGGTATGAAAAACCTTCTCAAAGGCTTACATTTTATAAAGCTTTCTTTTCTCCACAATTGAAGTTCTTAATTCATACAATTATGCAATACCTAAGTTCCAAGACCACTGCATGGAATAAATTCAGTAGCACTATGGTCTCTGCAATCATATGCTTGGCCACAAACTAAAAATTTAATTTGTCCAAGTATAGTTTTGATGCTATGATAAAGAACTTAGAGGGAGGGGTCAAATTTTGATGTATCCACTATTTATACAAGTGTTTATCAATCAACAGCTTGGGGATATGTCACATCACAAAAAGATTTATGTTACCCCCTCACACACAAAGAAAATCTTTGCCAATGTGAAGAGAGAAGGAAATGACTTTTCTGGGAGAGTAACACCTTTGTTTGCAACAATGATGGTTCAAGCTAATCAAGAAGAAGGCGTAGATTCGGGCATTCCTACTGATTCTCAACAGACACCCATTACTACTTAACTATCATCCTTTGGACTTCAGAAGAAAAAGTCTAGGAGGAAACAGAGGAAAGAAACTGAAGTTCCTCAAGATGAGACACACCATGATGATAATGTTCCTATACCTTCCAATGACCCACTTCTCAATGGTGAGGATAGAGTGCAACTAACATAATTGATGATTTTGTATACCAACTTAAAAAACAGGTTGTTGATTTGGAGAAGGCTAAGGATGCTCAAGCAAAGGAGATTGCTAGTTTAAAGAAGAGGGTCCAAAAGTTGGAAAAGAAAAAGAAATCAAGAACTACATGGTTAAAAAGATTAAGGAAAGTTGGTGAATCTAGAAGGGTTAAATCCTCTGAGGATAAAGATAGTTTAGGTGCTTAGAAAGATGCATCCAAATAGGGGAGGAGTTTTGAAGACATTGAAAACGATGCTCAAGTTTCTTTAGCTAATGAAACCCAGGGGAGGCCAGATGATGCAGAGATGTTTGATAGAGATGATCTTCATGGTGATGAAGTGATTGTGGATATGGCAGTTGGTGAGAAACAAGAGAAGAGTGCAAAGTTTGATGAAAGAGAGGTTAGTACTGGTGTTGAAGATAGTGTTTCCCCTATAATTCCAGTTACTACTGCTGGTGAAGGAGTTACTACTAGCAAGATTGATAAAATTACTACTACCAATGCTCCAACAACAGCTATTGATGAAATAACTTTGTCTCAAACTCTTATTGAAATCAAAGCAACTAAACCTAAAGCTGTTACTACTACTGCTACAACAACAACAACTACAAGACCCACAGCTAGAAGGGTCATAGTTTAAGAGCCAAGTGAATTCAGAACAACAACATCATCCCCACAAGCATCACAACCTTCAAAGACTAAAGACAAAGACAAATCAATAATGATTAAGCCTGAAGTACCTTTAAAAAAGAAAGATCAAGTTGCTCTTGAAGAAGAAATGGCAAGAAATCTTGAAGCTCAGTTGCAAGCTGAACTTATAGAAGAAGATAGGCTTGCAAGGAAAAAGGAAGAAGAAGATAACATAGCTTTGATTAAATCATGGGAAAATACACAAGCTATGATGGAGGCTGATAGATTGTTGGCTGAGAGACTCCAAACAAGAGAGCAAGAGGAGTTGACAGATGAGGAGAAGGATTTTGCTGCATTAAGAGCACAAGAAAAGAGAAATAGACCTCCTACCAAGACACAAAAGAGAAATCAAATGTCTATCTATCTTAAGCATATGGGTGGATATAAACACAATCAGCTAAAGGGCAGAAGCTATGATGAAATCCAAAAGCTGTTTGACAAGGAAATGAAGAGAGTAAATTCTTTTATGGCTATGAATTTAGAAACTCAAGAAATCAGTGGAAAGAAGTATGAAAGCAGTTCTAAAAAGGCAGAAATTACACAAGATAGTAGTGCTAAGAGAGCATGGGATAAACTAGAATCTGATAAGTCTAAGAAGCAAAAGACTGATGAGAATGAAGAAGTTGAAGTCGATAATAAAGCTGAGCTAAAAATGCATATGGTGACAGTCAAAGATGATGATATAGCAATTGATGCTATACCACTTGCTACCAAACCTCCAATGATTGTTGAATACAAGCTTATTAGAGAAGGAATAATGAGACATTATCAATTGATAAGAACCGATGGAAGTTCCAAGAGATATTCTTCTATAATTAGGATGCTTCAGGGTATTGACAGAGAAGACTTGCAGACTCTTTGGAAGTTAGACAAAACAAAGCATGGTGATACAAGGCCTGAAGATGAACATGAAAGAGTGTTGTGGGTGATTTAAAAGTCATGTTTGAACCAAAATGGTAAGTGGATATGGCATGAGGAATGGATGGCTGGTTAAACTAATATCCTTAATATCCCTATTCCAAGTCTGAGTAATGTAGATGATAAAGCTTGTTGGATGACTAGTGATGGGAAGAAAGTGAAATGGTCTGTTAATAAGATATGGAATGATTAGAAACAATGCAATGAAAAGGTATCATGGGGAAAGTAATTTGGTTCTCACAATGTACTCCCGAACACTCCCTCATTATATGGCTGACAATCCTTAAAATACTAACCACTCAATACAGACTTGCAGCATGGTACCCTGGGAAACAATTTACTTGTCCTCTATGTGAAATGTATCCTAATTCACATGAACACTTATTCTTTGAATGCCCTACTAAAATATGGAATGAGCTGGAGCATAAAGTGGATTTGGGTGAAATAACCAATAATTAGGATGTTGTTCTTTCTAGACTAATATGAGCATTATGAGAATGATAGTTGTAGCAGCCTGTGTGTACTTTATA
Organism: Tanacetum coccineum; assembly: GCA_026074375.1. Classification (NCBI taxonomy): domain Eukaryota; kingdom Viridiplantae; phylum Streptophyta; class Magnoliopsida; order Asterales; family Asteraceae; genus Tanacetum; species Tanacetum coccineum. Next base: position 9,109 of record BQNB010165978.1, on the reverse strand, counting down.
TGGAATGAGAGAAATAAAAGACTATTTAGTAATGAGAAAAGAAGTTATGAAGAGGTTCTGCTAATGATCATCAATAATATCAAAATGAAACTAACAAGTTTAACTGTCAAGAGCTCTAACAAAATTAAAGAAGTCAGCAAAACTTGGATACTACAATGAATAGAAGAAAAGATATGGAATGTTTGGTTGAGGAATGGAATAGTGGATAATTGCAGATGGCTAGTATCTTGGGCCTGAAATGTCTTTCATGGTCCTCTTTCTAGTAGCTTTTATATGATGCCGAAGATGCATTCTAGCTACTAAAAATGACTTGATTTGACTTATTAAGGTCCATAAGGTAGTTTCTTGCTTGTATGTTTAAATTAGTAGAGTGCAAACCTAATGTTACCTTTACAATGTCTGATTGGATTGGAATTTGATAGGTTAAAGGGAAATGTAGTTAAGGTGGGATGTATCCTTGAATAACTCTATACACTTGAGTGATGCCAACTTTATCCGGAAATGTAGATCTCTGAGTCTCAATGGAATTGGAGTTTTGCACACTTCTTAATGATGCTTTTCTTTAAGAGCCTCTATGTGCAGAAGGGAAGGCACATAGGTAGGGTGTTTGTAGTTGAAGGAAATGTAGTTAAGAGTGTGATTTCTCCATGGTTCACCAGTGCTAGCTTATGACAAGCTAGATAAGATGAATAGTGTTTTAGTATCGGCTACACAATGTATTCTAAGCTTGTATGTTCCATTGTTGAATGTTAAGCTTATTGGGCATGTCCTTTGAGCTTTCTAATGCCAACTTGTAGGTTGATTATTATTTGTGATCTAATATAATTCACATTTTCACCAAAAAAACAAACAAACATGATCATGATATTTAGAATCCTAAAATCCTGGTGGCTGATGCATATACACTGTCTCGGATAAATTACCATGTAAGAATGCATTCTTGACATCAAGCTGGTGAACTCGCCAGTGTCGAGAAATAGCCAAACTCAAAACTGTCCGAATACTGTCTGGTTTAACAACCGGGCTAAAAGTCTCATCAACATCAACACCCTCTATATGTGTACTGCCATTCGCTACACGAGAAGCCTTGTAACGACTAAGAGTAACATCTACTAAATACTTGTGGCGAAATAACCACATACAACGAACAATATTGGCATCCGTGGGTCAAGGCACAAAAGTTCAAGTTTTGTTTGAAATGAGTGCTTTATAGTCATCATTCATAGCATTCTGCCAATTGGAATCATTAAACACATAATTATATGACTTAGCTAATGGCGATATAGAAGGCACATGAAGAGTAATAACGATTTTCTTTGTATATTTTTTTGTGTGTCTCAACAGACACGATGGTTACATATATATACTAGTTGGGCTTTAGACTAAGACACCTAATACAAGAGATAAATCGAATACAAACAATGACAGCTCATGATTGAACAACTAATGGCAGCCCATGATTATCTAACATGTATAACGATTAAACAGATAAGAACGACAACTTATGATCGACTAACAATAACATGTGATTTTTCCAAACGTAACTCAAAAAAGTCGATAAAAAGTTCGAAAGTATATAGAAGTGTCCCTCTATAGAAAGATGATTTAGTTCTTGTCGTAATGGTATAATTCTTTTTTACTTAACGATTTATCGTTTTGCAAGATGGCTATAATTGATTTATTAGGTATTTAGATAATTAAAGTTTCATATTAAACTTTCCTCCTATCTAGGATAAAAGAAAGGTGCTTAAAAAGTTTTAAAAAATGCTTCTTCATTTTTTCTTGTGTCTTTTTCACTTTTCCTTCAACAATGGCCCTTGGGACTAGGGGTGTCAAACGGGTTCACTCGACCCAACACAAACTCGATAAGGTGTTATAAGATCGGGTTGATTCGAGTTTAATATAGTTTATCGGGTCAGCGTGATAGACCCAATAGTCTAATAAGGTCGGGTTATGGTTCTAGTTAGTTTCTTATCAGGTCATCCCGATAAATCCTATAAGATATAATCACATATTAATAAATCTAATTTTTTTTAACAAACCTCATAAATAAATCTTTTTTTAGTTAGGTTACAGTAATACCACTCTTTCTTAGTTAAGTTTGAGCTATATAGAAAAGTGTACGTTTTAGAATTTAATTTTGGATTGTTTATTTAGTCATTTGATAGCTTTAGTTCAATGAATTTACAACTGCTGTGTATTCGTAGTTGTATCTAAATGAAATATTTCTAATTTCATGGAATTCTTGAGACATGATTATTCACACTTGATTGATTTTACGTGCTTGTAAGCTATAAGTGTTTAAATGTGGATGTCATAGCTTCATCTTAGGTGTTCTTCCTTTAATCAGCAAAATCGAATTATTATTGATCAGACCACAATGCCCTGGTCAAATTCTTGATGCAAGTGAGATCACCACAGTCATGTTTTTTTTCTTAAGAAGTAACTCAATAGCCCGATAGGCCCAACCAGATAACTCGCAATCCGATAGACCCAAACCTGATAGACCCGAATTTTTATAAGGTCGGGTTGCAGGCGAGTTTATATTTTTTCAAAACCCAATGGACCTGACCCAATAAGCGCCAAACCCGATCCGATAACCTATTGACACCCTACTCGGGACTCTCCAAGTACTGCAAAAAAAAAAAATCAAAAATTGAATTAAACTCTTTCTGACGTTTAGTTCTTGTCAAAAGGGACACGCGAGTTTGGTGATCAAAAAGTTATCGAGTTTAATGGACTCAAGCCCAATTGAGCTTGGTCCACTAAACTAGTCATTCAATAAAAGTAACATGCCAAATTTTGAAGTGGTACCAAGTAATACATGGGCAGATAAGTGGGAAAACCAAACTATCAAATACTCCGTACCTTTTCTAAGCGATAAAAAAAGTTGACATCGGCACCTAAAATCCAATAATTTCTTGACTTTAAATTTATGAACTTATTAATTTATAAAACCGCGACAAATTTATAATGAGTCAACTATGCTAATGTCTATTTGTTTTACTCCCTTCATTCCAAATCAATAGTTCACGTGTTCTTTTTAAGAAATTCCAATTTGTTCACTATAAAAAATAGATAGGGGGGATATAACATATTCACACACGTATTGTTGTTTGTATCTTCAGTTATAAATGGTCACCCTGTGTATTTAACCTCTGTCAAATCTATGAACCATTAATAATAAATATTTTTGTTTATTAAACGTAGCCTTTGATTTATGTTTAACATAACTCATTTCGATATTTGACATCTTTGGTTTAGTAGTTACCAGTATGTTATTTATGGCCTACTTGACAATTTCTTAATTTCTGTTCATTTCGTTGATGGATACATGAGTTGAAATTTAATTGGCTCAGTCAATTCAAATTAAAAGATATTTTTCATCAACTCGTCTATTTATTCGGGAATAACTATTATGTGGTTCGCTATGAAATGGAATCTATCAAAATTGGTGTGCTTTCTTTTAACTATCTAGGAGTCAACATTTCCATCTAACTAGCAACTGTATAAATTGCTACAAAGACTATATAGGAACACACACAAAAAGGTGTATAACCATACAAATTAAGTCTAAAAAATGCTTCTTCATTTTATCTTGTGTCTTTTTACATTTTCTTCAACAATGGCCCTTGGGACTCTCCAAGGTTCCAATTCAAGTGCTACGAATTACATAGCAAAACCAGGTTGTCAAACCCATTGTGGGAATATTACAGTTCCTTACCCTTTCGGTATTGGGAAAGACACTGGTTGTTCCCTAGAGGAGGACTTTTACTTGACTTGCACCTCTACAAAGGAAACTCCAAAGTTGTTCCTCACGTCAAGCAACATCGAAGTATTCAACATCGAAGTATTCAACTTTTACTTGACCAATATGGGAATGTTTTTAATGAAGATAATTGGTGGACTCGTTTAAAAGTATTCACTTTCTCAGAAAAAAACAAGTTCACAGTCATTGGGTGTGATGATTCTGCTTTGATCACGGGTCAGGAGCGAGACCACTATTCTAGTGGCTGTTTTGGATTATGCAGCAACTTATCTAATGTAACTGGTGGGGAGTGCTCAGGAAAGGGTTGTTGTCAGACATCTATAACTAAAGGTCTCCAATTTTACAATGTTACACTCAACTCCTTTCAGAACCACAAAGACGTTTGGTCCATCAATAGATGTGGTTTAGCTTTTCTTGGTGAGGAAAATAGTTTTCAATTTGGTGGCAACAGTGATTTAAATAAATCAGTAGACTTAATACAGAGGGTAGAATCCAGTGTCCTTGTTGTGATCGATTGGGTTATTGGACGTGATAGAAATTGCGCTCAGGCTACTGAATGCAAAGACAACAGTGAGTGCTATGATGTAGATAGTGGTGGATATCGTTGTCGCTGCAACCAAGGTTACGAGGGTAATCCTTATCTTGATCCAGGTTGCCAAGGTCAGTTTCTCTTGTTACAAGTTTACTTTCTTAATGACAAATAGATTATAAGCACCCGCTAGTCTACACCATTAATACATATTTTCTTTATGAATGGTTCAGATTTGAATTAAACCGTAAATTACTTTTAACAATGTTGTATATGTACAATACAGAACTTTTTTACTTATAAAAGGAGGTTAAAAACATTTATGCTTGAAAATCGATATATTAATTAAGCTGATATAATTTATCGTGATTTGTAAAGATAACGTGTGGTTATAATTTATTTATGCTGATAAGTGTTACACAATTAACATAGTGACACCAAATATTAAAAAGCTTTATAAATATGAACTTAATGACACCAACAATCAATAAGCATTTCACAGGTTTTTCACACAACCAGTTTTCTCACATCAACAAATGGTCATGTAATGAGTCGTATATCAGGTTTCATTTATTCTAATTCCGGCTAAGTAGTTTGGTGTTTTATGTTTTTTAATTTTAACAGCTCGAATTTTATTCAATATTGTCACATAAAGCTAGAACGTACTAGGGGTGTGCCGTGTGCACGTGTGTGGATGGTTGGGGTGGGGTGGCGTGAGGGGAAACGCTTTGTCGGCCTAAGAAACCAAATGAATTTAAACAAATTTGACGGAGGTTATGGATCTACACCATCTTTTGCTTTTAGCGACCACTTTTAGGGACTACGGGATGTCGTCACTAAAGGTACGCTATAGCCTATATGACAAAAAACCACTTGTTTGGGCCCGCCATTGACCAAGACTTTAAGAGATTACATTTTTGGCCCTTAGTGACTACATGTGGTCACTAAAGGATCCGTCACAACAAAATCTGCCACGTCGTCAAGTCAACGGAGTCATCGCTAAAGTTAATTTTGTGATTACTAAAACTTCTTGCGACGGACTTCCGGGGGCGTAACTTTGGGTGTGTACGTGTAGTCGCTAAAAAATTTTAATGACTACACTCTGGACTTTTAATGTAGTCACTAAAACAAGTTATTCTAGTAGTGACCTCACAAGTTCTAAACCCACCCCCAAATTTTTTATTTTTTTTAATAATACCTATGTCAGGCTGTCAGCCACTTGTTGTTCCGAAACAATAACTAATGAAAACAGCAACCTCAACAGTATTCATACAAGCCTAAAATTGAGTCAAAATTCCACTTTGACCATTTTAAGTCTACTTTCTTACTCGGCCATCAATTGTGATTTATACTTTTTTTTAGACCGACAATTGTGTACAATCTGACACGAATGTTCACGACACGACTTGAATATACTGTTAATAACTAGTTGATATGTCCTTCATTTCCAGATATCGACGAGTGTAAGGATCCAGAGAAATATCCATGCCATGGAATTTGTATTGATACACCGGGGAATTATACATGCAAATGTAAAAAAGGGTTTTCTGGGGATGCGAGGATTCGAGGTGGCTGTCAACGTAAACCATTCCAAACTCTCCTCTTCTCTTTAGGTAATCTTTAAGTTTGTAATGTTAGCCTTGACATTATGTTGTGCATCGGAGACATATGCTAAACACCCCTCATATACTCCTCTTAGCAAAAGAACCTTCCATATATTAGGTTATTAATTGTTTTGGATAAATGGTCTGATTATTTGCATCACATCGAAAGAATGCATAAACAAAAACAGACTAGGTCTGACTATTTACATCTTGTTTCTAATCACTTTCATTGCTTCCTAAACTCAACTTTTAAACCGAATATCCACTAACTATGTTGTCCCCATCATCACATGTAGGTATTGGACTTTCATTACTCACGATACTCATTGGATTATCGCTATTGTACATCATGGCCAAGAAAAGGAAGCTAGCCAAACTAAAAGAGAAGTTTTTTGAACAAAATGGTGGGGCACTATTGACGGAGAAACTAAAATCCAAGAGTGGCACTGGTTTGGGTTCCGTGAACATTTTTGGTGTTAAAGAGCTAGAAGAAGCAACCGATAATTTTGCTGAAGGTAAGATACTTGGTAAGGGAGGTAATGGTACTGTGTATAAAGGAACTCTACCAGATAAGCGTGTTGTGGCAATAAAGAAGTCCCAAAAACTTGATAAAGAACAAAGGGAACAATTTATAAATGAGATGGTTATTCTCACGCAGATTAATCACACAAACGTGGTGCAACTATTGGGGTTTTGTTTGGAAACTGATGTCCCGTTGTTAGCTTATGAATATGTTTCCAATAATACTCTTCATCATCACATTCATTATAGAAAGAGTGGCGTAGGGAGATTATCGTGGGATAGCCGTTTAAGGATAGCACATGAAGCAGCAGGTGCACTTGCTTATCTTCACACAGATGCTAGAATGTCCATCATACATAGAGATGTGAAGTCTACTAACATTTTATTGGATGACAATTACACAGCAAAAATAGCAGATTTTGGGGCCTCGAGGTTAGTTCCCTTAGGTCATGATCAAGTCGTTACACTAGTTCAGGGAACATTTGGATACTTAGATCCTGAGTATTTCCATACAGGCGAATTAACGGATAAGAGTGATGTGTATAGCTTTGGAGTTGTTCTTGCAGAACTCTTAACAGGACAACAACCCCTCAATATGGAAAGAGATCTAAAGGTTAGAAATCTAGCAACCTATTTTGTGAAGGCGATGGTGGAAAATACGTTTGTTAATATTCTGGAACATGGATTGGTAAATGAGGCACCTTATGAGCAGCTTAAAGCAATATGTGGGCTTGTATATAGGTGCCTTAACCAGCTAGGTGCGAAAAGACCTAGCATGAAAGAAGTGACTATGGAGCTTGAAAGTTGGAGAAAGTCCGGGAAGCATCCTTGGGTTATTGAAGACAAGTACAACGAAATGAGCAGCATAATGATTGAGATGGAACCAACCGAGCTTTATACTGTTCCTCTTATGTCTAATAGTGATACTTTCGGAGGAAGTTCCAGCTGCAATACTGAAATGCATGACATGATGCTCCAGTTACACAGTGCCCGTTAAATACTTAAAGTTCACGGTGAAATGGTTACCCGTCCCGTTGTAGGTGCGTTTTGGGTACCTATAAGGTGCGTTTTGGGTACCTATAAGGCTATAACGCTACCAACTGCACCGGTTGGGGCGCTATAGGTTAGTCCCTTGTTTTGTCCTTTTATAATTTCTTTCATAACTTTAATTTCTTTTCAATTTATATTTATTGTATTATGTATATTTAGGTAATTTTATTCTTAGTGTAAGAAAATATTCTTGTTTTAAAGAAAATAAAAAGGAGAAAAAAATTGAAATCCACAAGAGCTTGTGACACATATTTTACAAATGCGGAGAGTATTTTTTAGTGTTTGTGTTAGAAAAATGTTATGTGTTAAAAGCTGATGTAGTCTAAAAACAAGAGATAACACAAATCGATCTCGTTGATTCACACGAATACCAGGATTGATCCTTCCAACAATCGTTGATTCGAAGGAATACCGATTATTAAGATAATTTAGCAAAACGGCCAAAATTGGACTTTTTATATCTCTTGAACTGAATAGCTAGGGTTACAATGCACTTATTAAATAGGAAAACAAAACTGAAATGGGCCGAAAGTTATGCTAAAAACAAGTCCAAAATTCTCAAAAAAAAACACAAAAATGTAAATAACTCCTAAAATATAATGATTCGGGGCTCGAAACTTTCGTAACCCAACTACGTTAGGCTACCACGGCGTTCTCCTCGTTCCAAGTTTCGAAACGGCTGGTCCTGGGCCTGAAACGGACTCTCTGAGCCCAAGTTATGCCCATTTAAATAAATGGTCTTTCTTCACACGATCTTGGGCCTCCAGAAACAAAATGGCCCGTTCTTCAATACTTGGGCCTACATCAAAAGTTAACCTGCCATGTGAATAACCCGCCTTAAAACTTAATTGCACCTTGCTCTCTTTGCAGTGAACTAATAATAAAGTTTTCATTCAACGTTAGCTTCTAAGTTTCGATTTTATCACATGATGTAGACATGGAATCCAATACCTACTATCAATTCACGTCTTATGCGTATAAGAGTGCTAGGTACCGTGGTTCCATAAAAGTGGTGTCATAGAAAAAAAGTACTGCCACGTCAGCAAAAACTCCTATGGCACTAGAAATCCTTTAGCATCACATTTTGTGCCGTATATCTTGGCACCAGAAAATATGGTGCCGTTGGCTAAATTTTTTTATTTTATTTTTATTCACTTAAATAAAATAAAACATACACTATATAACTAAAATAAACTTCATTAAAATTAAAACACATTACATAAATAAATCAAAAAGTACATAAAAATAAAAAACATAGTATGTAAACAAGAAATAAAAATTACAAACTAGTGATTATTCCATAAATGCTCCACAAGGTCATGTCGAAGATCGTTGTGAACTTTTCTATCTCGAATTTCTTTTGTCATCCTAACATGTAAATCGCATCTTTCAACCCAGGTTCGTTAAATGTTCGGCTCTGGACTAACGAACATATATCTTATATTCACTTCAAATCATTCGTCGTCCAATATCATGTTATGTAATATTATACAACAATACATGATTCTTTTCAACGCGTTGATTTCGTAAGCACGTACGGGTTATCGTATAATTCCCCCCAACGACCTTCAATAACAACTTATATCACACAAGAAAGTCAAATAAAGTACCAAGAACAAAACTTTGAATATACTA
>BQNB010165977.1:0-14161 GCA_026074375.1 Tanacetum coccineum | reverse complement strand
TTAATCAAATTAAATTCTTAATTCTTGATGATCTTCAAAACCTTTATTTTATTTAAATCATTGCATGGTTGATTCAAGTAATAGAAGATTGATTAGGGTTTGATTTAGAATGATTGGGTGTGGAATGGAGATGTTTTAGTGACTTTTTGAGATGGAGATGGTGGTTTTGGGTTATCTGTTGTCGAACCAGAAAAGAGGAAACAAGAATTCAGATGGTTTTCTGTTTTAACTATGTGTGTGTGTTTTTAATTAGGTAAGATTGTATTTATAAATGGTTATTTAGTAGTTGCTAAAAAAATAAAAGTGATGTGGGGGTTTATTGTTGGTTCGTCCGGTTATAGGAGAGGGGAGGGAGTGGGCTTTGGCCCATTCCTACTTAACTACTAATACTCTTAAATCTCGGGCCCTAAAACTTTTCCTAGCCCGATACTTTTTCCTAAAACGCGATTTTTGTCTAGGTGCAATATAAAACACGAGAAAACAAAAAATACAAAAATAAAAATAATTTGGCACTCAAGGCCCGAATACGGAGTCATTGGTTTCTTGATCGTTCAAAAAAGGGATAATTTTTAAATCATAGCGCTTTTTACTTAAAATCAACGATTTTTACATAAAACCACGAAGTTGTGAAAAGTAAAATTTTTGAAAATTAGAAAATTAAATATAAGTTGAAAATTAGTAGTGACCTTAAATACGGGGTTTTACATGTTTCTTCTCTCCTTAGGCCACGGCTAAACACAAACCCCCATAAATCATTCATACAATTTTCATTAGCAAATATTCTAGTATTCTAACATCATATCTAAGGTATTCTAAGGTGTATTGAAGGCTTGGTTTAGTGTTTAAAAGGGTTAATCAAGAAAGGTTCAAGATTAGGGTTTTCATTGGAAGTTAGGGTTTATAGTCTTGGAAGCTTGGGTTTTGATTCTAAACTAGGGTTTAGATCTTGTTATTCTTCATCATACTTCATCCTAAGGTCATCTAAAAACCCTACACTCTTTACATATGTGATTTTATGTGTATATGATGTTTATATAGTAAATCACCATCTAGGAAACATATTAACATGTAAAATGGAATTTTACTCTTGATCATGATTTGATATACTTTGTCATATGTTATGTTGATGTTAATATAAGAACCAATGTTGTAATGGAATTATAATGCATTATAACAGTATGGGTTTATTTTAAATAAAAGTATAATATTAATAAATTTTAAAGGTTACTTATTTAAGTTAGTAAGAAAAAAGAAATAGAGGACTTGATATTCTGGACAATTGATAACCAGACCAAAAGTACATTGGAACTTGTAGTATAAGTGTTGTAGAGACCTTTAACAAAGTTACAAAACTAAAAACTTATAAAAACAAGTTTTAATCACATTTTAACCAAATGATCCAAACTTTCTTTTTTAAATATGAAAATAAGTTATTTATTTTATGTTTTTATAAAATACTACATGTCATGACGAACGTAGGCATATAGAGAACTCGAAAATCAGAGTTATAACGAAGAAGATACGCCATTTGCAAGTTACAATAATAAATACTTTTATAAAAACAATTTTATAAAAACTCATTACTTTTCCACATATGATAAAAATATATGATTATTTTTCACATAAAGTACACATTTTTAGGATTCCAAAACATTAAGAATCATAATTATTTGATCAATAACGATGGAGTTATGGATTTTTCATGTTTACGATAATAAATACTTTTATAAAAATAAGTTACTGTTCATTTTAGAAACTTTTTGAAAAATGTCTTACTTAGATAGAGCTTTTAATTATGAAGACGTGCTCGAAAGAATCACTAAAATCGGAGTTAAAACGAATAAGATATGACTTTTATGAAATTACGACAATTAAATTTGTAAAAAATAATTTATAAAGTCCATGAACAGTAAAAATCACTGTTCGCCAGACGGTTAAAAATATTAAAATATAATATTTTGATATATCTTTTAAATACGAGAGCGTGGACATAAAGAACGTATAAAACGAACTTAAAACGATAAAGTTACGTCATTTTTACTAATGTAATATTTATAAACATTTTAACTTTATAATATTATTTCTTGAATAATTACAATTAGATGTTGATGTAGCTATATAGAATTATATACTGTATTAGTTATTCAAAGTACTTAGTACTCATATGACCTATAATTAATTAGGTTGCACTCGGACACATACGTGACGTTTTTCAAGCATCTGATATATTTTGTTGATTCATTTACTCGAGGTGAGTTCATAGCTGCCACGTTTTACATTTATAATGATTTACAAGTTTTGGGGTGAGAAACATGCATGATTTTACAATTGGACACAAGTGGACATTTTTACATTATGATTACGTGTTTGCCTAAGTAGCGATAACCCTCTGAGCCCACAATCATGAACTGTCAATTACTATGTGAGCGTGAATGTTATGAATAGATCTATTTGGGATTGACCATCTCTGTTCGGGTGATTAGCTATCACTGGATAAATGAACGTATACCATGTCGGATTTAGGATGTTTCGGGTAGAACATCATCACAGGGAATGTTGGCAATTTATATTGCAATTCATACATGTCGAGCTTCAGTGTCATGAGCTTAGAGAAATGTAATTACATTTTTTTGATGTTTGCATCTGTTATATTATCATACACTTGGGAAATCTTGTGGTCCTACATTATACATTTTACAAACCTATAAAATCACCAACATTATTGTTGACGTTTTAAAGCATGTTTTCTCAGGAGATCAATGAGGTACAAGATAAGGGATACATTGGTGGCTATATTTTGGAAGTCATGTGCATTAAAGATTTGGTTGCATTACATTTTAGGGAAATATTTGTTATGTGCTAGAATCTTTGTATTTTGAACAATGAACAAGTGAAGCTAAGGGCTTTTGTAACAAACAATTTGTCTAAATCTAATGTATCAGTTTTATGACTCTTACTGAGGTCGTTCTTATATATATCTTGTGCTATTGATCTATAAAGTAACACTCTCAGACCCATATTCTGCTGCGACCCAATTTAGGGGTGTTACAGATTGGTATCAAGAGCCAAGGTTATAGAGAACTAGGTCAAATGTTTTTACTTGGACTATAACCGTTTTCAAACATTGCATTCATACAAAGGGGTTTTCACGGGACATACATACACTAGCTGTTTGCATTAGTTGATTATACCAGATGCATTTATGATTGATATACATGTTTATAATATATACTACATATATTACGATAAGAGTCTTATATTAATACTTATATAAGCTACTTTTGATTTTCAGATTTTGTCATGTCGGATTCAGAGGATTCCACAGTTACTTACACGGAGGTATCTAGTTCGTTCGAGGATCTGTCAAACATAGGCTCTCCGAAGGTTGTGGTTTACGGATATGACGGATTACCGATGCACCTACCATCTCCTGATTATGTGCCCGGACCTGAGCACCCACCTTCACCTGACTATGTACCATATGTACCAGAGCCTGTATACCCAGAGTTTATGCCACCTAAGGATGATGTGCTTCTAGCTGAGGAGCAGCCACTGCCTGTTGCTGTCTCACCCACTACTGATTCACCAAGTTATATTACTTAGTTTGATCCCGAGGAGGATCTGGAGGAGGAGGAGGATGAGGATCCTGAAGAGGATCCAACTGATTACACCACTAACAAAGATGATAAAGAGGAGGAGGAGGAGTCCTCCAGAGATGATGCCGATGACGAGGAGGAGGACGAGGGCCAGGATAAGGAGGAGGAGAACCTAGCTCCGGCCGACTCCATCCCACTACCCACATATCATACCACTGCTAGGATGTTTATCCGAGCTAAGACACCTACACCATTTATGTCAGAGGTAGAGATTGATAGGCTACTTGCCATACCTACTCCGCCACCATCACCACTTACATCATACTCATCACCACTACCACAAATACCATCTCCACTGCTACCAGTATCATCATAATTACCTATGTCACCTCCACCACTACCTGCTAGTCCTACTTATCCATTAGGATACAGAGCTGCTATGATCCGGTTGAGAGCCGAGTCACCATCTACATACCATCTACTACCATTACTACTACCTATTGTACTTCCACATACCAGGGCATCTATGGCCATGATGAGAGCTGCTGCACCATCCACCCATATCTTAACACCTCGATCAGAGACACCACCATCAGGGACACCACCACTCTTACCTATACCGTTACCTACATCATCACCACCTTTGCTTCTACCCTCTACTGACTGTATAGCAGGTGTTCTCGAGGTTACGTTACCACCTCAAAAGAGGTTGTGTATTGCTCCTGGTCCCAGATATGAGCTCGAGGAGAGCTCATCTGCTCCTACTGCTAGGCCTACTGGAGGTCTTAGAGCAGATTATGGTTTTGTCGGCACTTTAGATGCCGAGATTAGGCGTGACCTAGATAGGGAGATATGTTACGAGATTATCGACATTTTGGAGGATCCATATGAGATTGCAGAGGAGATACCAGTGACTGATGTGGCAGAGTTAGGTCAGAGGATGACAGATTTTATCAAGACTGTTAGACAGGATACTGATGAGATCTATGGGAGACTTAACGATGCACAGGATGATAGATCATTGATGAGCGGTCAACTCAACTTGCTACGTAAAGATAGGCGCTCCCATGCTCGCACAGCTAAACTTATGGAGAGTGAGGCCAGAGCTTCTCGTGAGGCTTGGGTACAGTGGATGGACGCCAGTGATACGGCATGCTCTGAGGTTATCACAGTACGGACTACGATTTTAGCACAGCAGACTAAGATTAGAGATTTATGGGCACCACACTGTAGGCGATAGGCACAGCTCATAGAGGCACTGACTCTGCTGAGGAAATTACAGACTCAGATGGCAGCACTACAGAGTCAACAGAGACCTGCTAGAGATCCAGCACATCTTGATGTACCGGAGGAGGCCGGTGGTAGTTCTTAGATCTGGTTATAACTTAGCTATTTTGTATAGCCTACTAAGTATTACGGGTAACTCCCAACAAGTAAGGCTCTTGGTTTTATTTTTATCTTGTAACCTAATGGTAGTGATCATTTTGTAACCGAACCGGTCATGTATGTTTTCCAGATTATATATGGAAGGGATATATTATATCATGTCTATAATCAAATTTATTATGAATGAATGTTGATTTAGCTACACCATTGTTAATTTCAATTCAGTTATATATTTCACTGTGTAATGTGATCTCACTTTAATTATTGTGTACATGTCATGTCACGGTTATGATTGTATGAAATCTAACGGGTATTATATTTTCTTGTAATTTTAAAGAAAATGCCTCCAAGGAAAGCACCCAGAACCAGAACCACCCCAGCCACAACAACCACCACCACTACTCATGTGACTGATGAGCAACTTAAGAGATTAATTGCCCAAGGGGTAGCTGATGTGTTGGCAGAACGTTAGGCCACCAGAAGCAAAAATGGCGAAGACAACAATGATTCAGGATGGGTGTAAGGAGACAAGCTCCTTTTGCTCGTGAGTGCACTTACCTAGATTTCATGAAATGCAAACCCTTATATTTTAAGGGTACTGAAGGGGTTGTCGGGTTGACTCAGTGGTTTGAAAGAATGGAAACTGTGTTCCATATAAGCAACTGCTCTGTTGAAAACCAAATCAAGTTTTCCACTTGTATTCTTCTTGGAAGTGCTCTAACGTGGTGGAACGCCCACGTTAGGACTGTTGGTCACGATGTTGCGTATGCAATCACCTAGACAAACCTAAAAAAGATGATGACCGACAAGTACTGCCTAAGGGGCGAGGTTAAGAAACTTGAGGTTGAGATGTGGAATTTGAAGGTTAAAGGTATCGACGTAGTAGGCTATAACCAAAGTTTCCAGGAACTGGCATTGATTTGTGCTAGGATGTTTCTTGAAGAGTCAGATAAGATCGAGAAGTATGTCGGTGGGTTGCCCGACATGATTCACGGAAGTGTAATGGCATCTAAGCCAAAGACCATGCAGGATGCAATTGAATTTTCAAATGAACTCATGGACAAGAAGATCAGCACCTTTGTTGAACGTCAGGCTAACAACAAGAGAAAGTTTGATGACTCTTCTAAGAACAATCAGAACTGTAACACCCCCAAATACGATACACAACGGAATAATACATTTGGGGTGCTACTTTATAATACATGCACACGAGTCCCAGTAAACGCCAAAAATACGTTTATTAACAAATTTCATCTCATTAGTTTAAAAGAGAATCAGACATCTCAATTATTTTAAAAGAGAACAATCAATATCTTTGAACTAACATTACACAGATAGGTCCACCGCAAAAACACTAAATAACAAGCAACGTCCAATATCAATGCGAATTACATATCAAAAAAACTCGTTTTATTGAACACTTTATAAACGTAAGTTCACCGAGCTTTCATTCTTGATATCACCGTTCCGTCCCATCCAAGAAACTACACTCTTCATACCTAAAGACAGCCTGAGATTACATAATCCAAATCAATTAAAGAGGTAACAGACAGAAGTTGGTGAGATATCATAGGTAAGTTCTAAGTACATAGAATTAAATTCCAAATGAAGCTATAATTTTCCTACTATCACACTCTGTCCATCGACAGATATCGCTTTTTGAGTGGGATCTAAACATTTTTAGTGTCACCACCTAACTGATACTCCATACAGTAACATAAAAAATTTGCAATCTTAGAACCATTTTCAACCCTATTTAACAAATTATACGATACCATCAAAAGTATCTGAAAATGCAATAAAGTGCGTTGACAGTTATCAACACAAAACGTATTCTCTACGAATAAAACAATAAGCCACACCTCATTTCAATCCGTAATCTAGTCACAAAATGCTAATAAATGTATGTTCAAATACCAATAATTTGTACAATATGCAAGACCATTTTGTAATCCATACCAAATCGTGTCCCCCCATCAAATTTTGTGAGGACAACTATTGAATTACCACACCCTTTTATTAAATGTTACATGAAAAACTGTCTGAACGTAGACCTGTTTGAATGCCACATCTATATTCCAAAGATCAACCAACGTTAACGACATGTACCCATCGAAGTTGAGAGATACCCATCGTAGGTGTTTCCTCCAAGAACACCCTGGCAGTAATAAAAAAATATGTTCCCATCGTAGGTGTTCCCTCCAAGAACACCCGGGCATTTATGAAAATAATATGTACCCATCATAGGTGTCCCCTCCAAGGACACCCTGGCATTTATAAAAATAATATGTACCCATCATAGGTGTCCCCTCCAAGGACACCCGGGCATTTATGAAAATAATATGTACCCATCATAGGTGTCTCCTCCAAGGACACCCGGGCATTTATGAAAATAATATGTGTAGGTGATTGTTGGCCCCGCAGGCGCCAATCCAATCGTAATCTGACATGGTATAACGTTCGTTCCTAGTGATAGCTAGTCACCCGAACGGGGATTGTCAATCCCAAATAGATCTATCTTATAACGTTCGCGCTTACCCTCTGAGTAATTAACAGTTCATGCAACTTAAGCTAATCCATAATTATAAAAGTATAGTATGCGTTTACGTTCAAAAATTAAACCAAGTATTGTATCTCCTCGCGAGATATATAAATGAGTATGTAAACCAAACAGGTAATCAACCATGTAAATGCATTTGTAAACAAGCATGTTCTCACCCTAAAATATATGTAAAATGAGTAAAACATGAGGCTATAAACTCACAATATTCTTAAAAGCAATCACATTGTTATAAGATAACCGAATAAGTAAAAGAGTTTATAGATCTCGACCACGACCTATAATTATGTCGCTCGATTACAATACTAGAAAGTAGATTCTACCGTTGCGTACATCCTTACGACAAAAAACATAAATATATTTATAAATATTTTAAATACATATGTTGGCTGAGAAAGTCCACTTGCCGTACCTAACCTTAACACTTAGTATATTTTATATATATACTATTTTTCCATTCGATCACATACTATTTCGCTTCATTAAAATCTTTCTATTTTCGGTAAGTTTCTATTTTTAGAAAGTTATTACTATTTTTAGAAAGTTTCCCTTTTTAGTAAGTCTCGACACAATATTATATTTATAATAATATTTATTCACCAATATGTATGAAGTACTATCAATGATGCGTATATCGTTACAACGAAAACATATATATATTTATATATATGTTTACATACATATATGTGATGAGAAATCCACTTGCGCGTCCTAACCTTAACACTGAGTATATTTTATATATACTATTTTCTATTTGTACTACCCGGACTAACTATAACACTACCAGTAGGAACCATAACACTACCAGTAGGAACCATAACACTACCAGTAGGAACCATTACACTACCAGTAGGAACCATAACACTACCAGGAGTAACTATAACACTACTAAATCACATTTTCATGACTCGGGTTCTAAAGAGAATTCATGCGAAACGATATTCCGAACAACTTCTTAGTTTTAGTCGAAACCCGAAACCCAACAGAAAATGACCAAAATGCCCCTACCAGTTTCTGCCGAAAAGTATTACCAAAACGCATACCTGCGTTTGCGTTTTTGACCCGTTATAAGGCGTCTTTAACTCTAGAAAACCTCGCGGAAAGGTAAAACGTTATTTTGAACAACTTTCCAGTTTTGTCCAAGACCCGAAACTCGACTGAAATGGGCAAAAACGCACTCGCATCAAGTCTGATGCAGTGTATTAATTTCCAAAAAGCCAGATTTTGCCCCCGCCTTAAGACCCGCTAACACTAGCTTTTAGACTTAAAGAACCTCGCGAGGAAGTAAAACGACCTTCCGAACGACTTTCATGTTTCGACCGAAGGCCGAAACGGAGTCGAAAGTGCCGGAAATGCCATCTTAAAAACCTGACAGCAAGCTCCTTTTATACTAGTGCTGAGTTTTCATATTCAGAATATATCTCGTTTTCGGCATAACTTTTTCGTTATTAGGATATATGAGACGATCCTTATATGGAAACGATCGTCTAAACAAGCTCTACCACATTTCATACCCTAAAATTAGATTCTACGAAATCTCGATCCTCGTTTGGCGTGCCAAACTTTCTGCTCAGAATCTACTCTATAATTATTGTGCCAAAACTCATTTTTGACCACAAGCTCATCTAAACTATATTCAATACAATCTATATAAGCATATAAATCCCGCTTCAATATCAATATTGTACTACACTAGACGCCGCAAGTTTCAACTCGATTTCATCACATATATACATATTTACTTAAATCAAATCAAATGAATGAAATGATCGAAATAGACATCAAGGAAAACTCACAATGCTATACGGAAGCAAAGTCGGGAAAAGGAAATGTCGGGTTGTCCTTCTTGAGTCTTAGCCGCGGCTCACCTCAACCAACCCAAACCAAAACCATCTTTAATCAACCAAGCAACCCATTAACTTTCAATAAATCAACCACACCCTTTGTGTGCCTTGCTTGCTTGGTTCGAACCCAAAAGAAGAGAAAGAAGGGAGGAGAAAACAATTACCACTTGGTTATTTCTTGGTTCAAATCCTCATTTGAGGGATACTTGAATGTGTTCTTGAGATTGAAAATCAAAAATGAATTGTGTGTTGTGGTGGTGATGTTTGGCAGAATCACAAGAACAAGGAGGAGATAGAATGAATTTTTACTACTAGTGTACTTGTATATATCTTATAACTATCCTAATAATATCTTGCATAATATCTCTTGTAAATATCTTGTTACTATAACTATCCTACTAGTGTAAATTTTTACGACGCTCAAAACGATTAACGAACGTGCGATCAACCGTTGACTCGCGAAACGTAAAAAAATAAGAATTATCTAATCTTCTCCAAATATTTCCTAATAAAATACGAAAATATCTATTATCGACAAATAAAATTTTAAATGTCGACGCTCGTTCACGGAAACTCGTAAAATAATATTTACGACATCAGGCACGTGATCGTCGTACAATGACCTAAAACACGGGGTGTTATAGTCTTGAACCTGCAGAAATGAAAGAACTAGTCGAACAGTTAAAAGAACTTTCTGACAAAGGTTTTATAAGACCAAGTTCCTCTCCATAGGGAGCACCAATCTTATTTGTCAAAAAGAAAGATGGATCTTTCTGAATGTGTATCGATTATCGTGAGTTGAATAAACTTACAGTGAAAAATCGTTACCCCTTACCAAGGATCGATGACTTATTTCCATGATTACTACTGGTTCCTCGACAAGATGAAACTTGTCATCAATATGGAGTCTTCCCAACGGAATGGCTAATGGATCGTCGGAACAACACTTCTTCAAGTTGGATATATGAAACGTATTGTGAACCCTGCTCAGCTCTTGCGGAAGCTTAAGCTTGTAAGCAATGGATTTAACTCGTTCCAACCCCTTGAAAAGTCCAACCTATCTAGAGTTTAACTTCCCCCGTTTGCCAAAGCGTACTTCTCCTTTCTAAGGCGATACCTTAAGCATAACTAGGTTGTCAACTTGAAATTTTAAACAGGCCTTACGCTCGGGCATCGGCTTAACTCATTTGGCGAGAAATTTAATCGCGGATTTTCCTAGGGCGACTAGTTGATGTGTCTCGGTCGTTCTTTGGCTTCGGATTTTGGTATAAGATGACATCGACCTTATAGTAAGATGGTGTAACGGTTTGCTTAGCTATTATGATTGTTAGTTGGTTCCTCGAGATACATACGTTTTATGAAAACGCCCACAAAACTAAATAGAAAAATTGTTTCTTGACAAGAAGTTTTAAGGTGACTACTCCCAGCATGGCATGGTCCCATCCGAATGCATAAATGAATCATCTATACACTAAATAATAACCCATTGGTGACAGACTATGTATACTTGAGTGGCCAACGATGCAATGCTCATTTTTCGTCAAATAATGAAAAAATATGACTTACAAAATAGAAGGTTAAAGTAAAGTTGACAAAATTTTCACAACACGTTGCTTTGATAGATAACTTGAAGTCGTTTGTAAAATCACAGCGGAATCTTTAAAAGAAAATACAACAAGAATTCTTAAAGGAATAGAGTCTAGGCATTGATATCTTCCTCCATGTCGTTATGGTCTTGATTGGTTTCTCCTCCTCTTAAAGCATGCATCACTCTACGTGCTCCAGTTTACCTCCATTTCTCCATGGTTTTTTGGTTCTTTAGCTCTGGTCAATCACTTTCTGTATGCCCTTTGATTCTCACATTCATAGCAAGTAGCCTTCTAACTTGCCCTAGTGCCTCTTTGGTTGATAGTAGTATTGGCATTTGTAGAACTCCTACAGTCACGGGTCAGATGGCCAACTCTGTTGCACTTGTGGCATTTGGGAGCACATGAACCATTATGGTGATAGTTGTATTTAAAATACAATGGCTTAGATCTGCCGTAATGTTTCTTCTCCCTGTGCCCTGCAGTGTAAGCCCTGCCAGTATTTTGCCTCTTGTTCGGCTGTTGTTGGTTCTGATTGTTATTAGAAGTGCCATCCTGCTTCCTCTTGTTCTCGCAGATGGTGATCGTGGAGTATGATGTTAAATAGACATCCGTATTGCACGGGATTTGGTCTCAGAAAACAAGATGATATGGTGTGGAGTAGATCATCTGTAGGTATAGCAGAAGGGTCTGCCAGAGCTAGGTGCTCCTCCTCCTCCTCGTCCTCCTCATCCTCTCACATCATCGTTGTCATCATCAGATGACTCATTATCATCATTGTCTCCTCCGTCGGCAGGATAGTCAGCAGGATCCTCCTCCGGTTCCTCCTCATCATCCTCCTCTGGATCAGAGTCAGAATTGTAGTCCGGTGATAGGGCTATAGGTGAAGCATCAGTAGGTAGAAGCTGATCTTTCATTAGTTCCTCTAGCTCCTCATTAGAAGCTTACTAGAATCTCCATGGAAGATGATCTTTCATTAGTTCCTCTAGCTCCACATTAGTGCCAGTTCTTGGAAACGTTGGCTATAGGTTACCACATCGTTACCCTTCACCTTCAAATTCCACATTTTGAACTCCAGTTTCTTAATTTTGGTATCCTTTATGGCATTACATGGGCAGCTTCAGGAGTAGTGGTCTTAACATGGGAGTTCCACCATGTAAGAGCATTTCCTTGCAGGGTACACGTAGCAAATTTAACCTGGCATGCTACTGTACAGTTGCTTATGCTGTAAACAGACTCCATCTTTTCAAACCACTGAGTAAGTCTGACAACTCCCTCAGTGCCCTTGAAGTTCAAGGGTTGGCATTATAGGAAGTCCAGGTAGGTGCATTCACGAGCAACCTGCATAGGCCTTCTGGCACCTGTTCCTGAAGTATGGCTATCATCGCCATTTCTGATTGCATCACGTGCTGCCAATGCAGCAATAACGCCTTCATTAATCACTGCTTGAATTTGGGCATTGGTGACAGATGTAGTGGTATGAGTGTCTGTGACTAGTGTCAGTGTTGCACTTAGGTTTAACCTCGTGGTCCTTCTCTTTGGTGCCATTTTCTTGAAATCACAAGAAAACATAAAACCCGTTAGATTTCATAAAATCATAACATATACACATTAAATAAAATGAGATCACATCACACAGTGAAATGTACAACTGTTATTAAAATTATTCGTGGTATAACCAAATCGACATTCATTTATAATAAATTTGATTTCATAGATAACGTAATCCGTCCATTTCATATATAACTTGGAAAAACATACATGTTCGGTTCAGATACAAGATGATTACTACACTTAGGTTACAAGACAAAAGAAACAACCTAAAGCCATACTAGCTGGGATATACCCGTAACACTTAGTATGCTATACAAGGTAGGATAATACCTAAACAAAGACTATACTGTGGTAGCTAAACCAAAACAAAGATCTATATGTCTACTAGCTGGAATAAACCCATTAATACATATAGGCTGCATGCATAGCTACACCATAACCAAAATTAGGAACTCTATAGTTCTCTGGTTTGCATCAGGCTGTGACGGACCTTCTGCGGGTCCATGCTGCCTCTGAAACTCGACCATCTGTGTCTGTAGTCCTTTCAGCAACCTCAATGTCTTAGTCAACTAAACCTGTCTCTTGTGGTCTGATGTCAATAACTCTGAAATCACCCTCTGTCTCCTTGTGATCTGCGCTTGTAACTCTGAAATCAAGCACTCTGCGCCACTACTGTAGTACATAATGACATAACGTCTGAACGTGCATAGTCGCTAGAATACATGGATAGTCCCCAAGCCTCACGAGCCATCTTAGCCTCTCTTTCTATCATTACTGCGAAACGACGATGAACAGGCCTATCCCTATACAACAAGTTGACTCGGCCTCTCAGTAGGAAACCCAAGTCATTTGAGCATCCTCCATATTACCATACATGTGGTAGTCTCCTCCTCAACAATGGTAGCAAGATCGGTAACCCTCTGATTGACCCCCTCTACGGTGGTCAGTGAAATCTCATCGATGGCTCCTACCAGATCATCCCATGTATCCGTAATGTAATAGTCTAACTCCTTAGATGTGGAGCATCTAGGAGGGACATCAACCATATCGACAAATCCATAAAGGTCCTCCCTCGCTATGGAGTAAGGGTCGTCCCTCGCTATGGTAGGTCTATCCTGCCTATAGCAGACCTGCTAGCTGAAACTCTCCCCGACTCTTGACTCAAGGGTGGAGAAGCATAATGCACCTCTACGAAGAGGTTGTAAACAAACTCTCGGGAATCTCAATATGAGTAGGGCTATTAGGTGTGTGGTGATGGTATCTGTGGTAATGGAGATGATAGTGGAGTAAATGGTGATGGTGGTGGGGTGGTTAAGGCAAGAAGCCTCTCGACCTCTTCCCTAGGAGGAAGTGATATGGATGGCTCGTCCCGGATAAATATCCTGGCGGTCATACGGTGTACAGGTGGGACAAAGTCGGCTGGAGCTGGGTGCTCCTCCTCCTCTCCTCCTCATCCTCGTCCTCGTCCTCATTATCATCATCATCCCCATCAGCAGGGTAGTTAGCTGGATCCTCCTCGAGATCCTCATCGTCCTCCTCTGGCTCCTCCTCCGGATCAGACTCAAGAACATATCCTGGTGAATCTGCAGTGGTGAGGCGGCTATAGCAGGTAGTGGCTGCTCATCGGCCGGGAGT
>BQNB010165976.1:0-14161 GCA_026074375.1 Tanacetum coccineum | reverse complement strand
TTAGATAACCATCTCTAGATTTTTATGACAACCAGAATGAATTTTATAAAGATTACATTTAAGACAATTTTATTTATTCGTTAAATGATTTTTTATTAAAGTGACTTTCTTTATTTTAAATTGATTTTTATAAAAACATCATTTAATTTTGACCTTTCGAGTAAAGTCAATAATTGGTATAAGAATTTCTGTCTTTCGTATTGATTTTTTATCTGTTCATTTGTCGTGGTACGCCTGTTGATTTTCTTTCGTTGTGTTTTCACTCGGTGAATATATGTATCCTTTCTTTCAACGAATTTTTATGTCATTTGATCCACGTCTATTTGCATATTAGGAATCTCCTATATGCATTATAGCCTTTGACTCGATATTCGTTTGTTACCCTATTCGATTGTTCGTAACCCTTAGAGTTAGTTGATATAGTTGAGTCGTGGAAGCTTTGATGTGATTGTGGGAATGGACTAGTTGTCCAATAGGAAGTTTGTGATAGTATGATATGAGAAGTAATGAGATACTTCGAGTTCATTGGGAATGTACTTTGGGAGCCGCCAAAGCCCTAATGAACGATAAGGTAGATGAACCTAGGATAAAGACTCCAATGCACATCAAATAATCCAAGCATCTAATTCACCTGAGAAAAACATGCTTAAAAGTGTCAACATTAAAGTTGGTGAGTTCATAGATTAGTTTAAATATGAATGTAAGTTTCAAACAAATATATTTACGCACTGTGTCATCACAGCACCCTGTAAAACGTTTAGAAAATATGCACGACACATTTTATGTCACCAAAAATACCAATATTATCCCAAAGATTTTATAAAGAATGCATGACAAATTTAATGTCACCAAAAGTACCAATATTATCCCAAAGATTTTATAAAGAATGCATGGTTAATTTAATGTCACCCAAAAGTACCAATCTTATCCCAAAGATTTTTATAAATAATGCATGACAAATTTAATGTCACCAAAAGTACCAATCTTATCCCAAAGATTTTTATAAATAATGCATGACAAATTTAATGTCACCAAAATGTTCCAAGTATGTATTTGTCGGGGGGCCCTATAGTCCCAACGTAATCCGACATGTTATAACGTTCGTTCCTAGTGATAGCTAGTCACCCGAACGGGGGTTGTCAATCCCGAATAGATCTATTTTATATCATTCGCGTGGACATCACGCTATAATGTTCGTTACCGGCGATAGCTTAATCACCCGAACAGGGATCCACACCCGAATAGATCTATTTCATAACATTCGCGCTCACCCTCCAAGTGATTTACAGTTCATGACGCTGTGACGTAGACTTGTATGTACCCAATTCGGGCAGTGATACAAATAATGTATTCCCATCATGGGTGTTCCCTCCAAGAACACCCGGGCAGTAATGATTGTTGGCCCCGCAGGCGCCAATCAAATCGTAATCCGACAATCATTTCAAAAGTAAAGTATGCATTTGTGACCAAAAATGAAGTCAAATAATGTATCCCATAGCGAGCTATGCAAATAAGTATGTAAACCAATTTGTAATCAATCATGTAAATGCATTTGCAAACAAGCATGTTCTCACCCCAAATATATGTAAAACGAGTAAAAACAGGGGAGCTATAAACTCACCTTGATCAAAGACCACGATCAAATAATCCAAATAAATCACAACCGAATCTGCAACGATCTCGGCCACGACCTATAATTATGTCGCTCTATTATAATACACGTATTAAATACGATCAACGATGCGTACATCGTAACGACGAAATCATACATATTTTAATATGTATACATACATATATACATGTGATGAGAAATCCACTTGCGCGTCTTTAAACCTTAACCCTTAGTATATTTTATGTATATATACTATTTTCCGTCCAATATAACTTATCTCTAATATTTAAAGAAAGTTACTATTTTTAGACCTTCCGTTTTTAGAACCGAACAGTGGTCTTAAATATAATTAATTGAAATAATAGATCAACCGACCTTTAGTTTTGACCCGCTATGTCTTAATTTTAAAACTGACAATCCTCGCGGCAAAGTAAAACGTCATTACGAACAACTTTCGTGTTTCGCCGGAAGGCTGAAACGGACTCGAAAGTGCTCAAATCGTCTAATTAATAATAGATCTGTCAGATTTAAAATATTAAAAAAAACTATTTTCTATTAAAGTGTATATCTGATTCACTCCATTTCGTTCTTCGTTCTTGGGAGTTACAAGTCCCGTTTTATATCAAAACGTCCGTCAAAATATAATTTGTTATATTTTGTATACCAAAGTCTAACTTTTCAACATTTCGAACTCCGAATCCCACGTTCTATTTTCTGGTCAAAATGACCCGTTACAAACTCGCGCCAAAGTCCGTTTTATTCAAAATCCTATTCTAAAACTGTGTCTCTTATTGGTTTATAATTTATATCAATTCCGTTTTTAAATATTAATATCACAATTTTTCTTAGACGTCGCAAGTTTAAGACAGATTTCATCACATATACATTTTATTCGATAAAAAAAACGAAATGAATCGAATACTTTAAGTTAAACGCAACCCTTTTTTTCGGTGTCAACACAATCCAAACGCACGCGTTTTCGGTGTCACTACTAACAACCGCACCCTACGGCTGTTATGAACAGCCAAACGCACCCTTGTGCGGTTATAAACACAAACCAAACGAACCCTCCCTTTTTCCGTGTTACAAAACCAAACGCACCCTCGGCGTTTAGTAACTCACAACCCGACGCACCCTTGTCGGTTGTTAACCCACGAAACCAAACACACCCTACCTGCGGTGGTTCATCACCGAAACAACACCCCTTTTGGGTGGCTGTCACCGAAAACAAACACCCCTTTGCTGTTATCACAAACCCAACGCCCCCCTTTCTTGTTGTTACAAACCACCCGCACCCTTGTGGTGATATAAACCCGACGCACCCTTTTCAGGTGATGTCGAAAATGATGGTGGTGGTGTTATGGTGATGATGATGATACCGTAGTGGTGGTGGTCACGGGCTGAGACAGCCGGAGGGGGAGAGGAGACCGCGAGTGGGGGAGAGTGACTATGGGGATCGGGTAGATCGGAGTGGGGGGAGTATATTTGGTCTTGGCCGGAATACCCGCCGGAAAACTTTTCCGGCGGTGGCATGGTGGCGACGGTGGCTGGCCGGTGGCCGGAGAAGATGAGAGGAAAGAGATGGAGTGTGTGTATAATTTAGAGATGAAATGAATAAAATTAATATAAGTTTTATATTTATATAAAACTTTAATATAAAAATGTATTATGTTTAATAGTTGAGGGTTTGTTTTGTAAATATTTTACAGGGACCAAAAGTGAAAGTTTTGGAAAACTTTTATAATATATTGGTTCGGGACTCGTTTGAGCGACTTAACGGATGAATCAACGCACGAAACTTGCGCCATTGATTTCCAAATCATTTTTCTGATAAAAATGAGTATTCACTTGATAATATTTCATGAATATTTTATAACATTTAATAAAATATTTGTTATTTATTTTGTGAACCGGTTACGCATTGTCTGAAGTAAAAATGGATTTTAACTCGAATATTCGCGTCTTCAATAAACGTCATTGAATAAAATGTTAAATAATTTATTAAATATTCTCATTTAATAAAACGTGATAATTAAATGTAATTTAATTATTTTTGTGTCTCTAAAATCTTGCGAGGGCATTTCAGTCACCTTCTGACTGTTTCCGGGTCTCGGTCAAAACTAAAAAGTTGTCAGGGATGTCGTTTTACATCAAATTGCTTTAGGGTCCGAATAATGAAAACGTGATTTAGCTGCTCGTTTTTGATAATTCAACCTAGGGATAACTTATATCTCTTTTAAAATTCCGAAAATTCTCGGATGTTACATTCTCGATGGAAATGAGAAACAACTAACACTAAAGAGTGAAAATATCAAATAACATGTTACTATCTATGACACCTCAAAAACATTTTTCCTACTAATCTGTTTACCGACGGTCCTTTATGTTTTATCAATTTTTCATATTCTGAAAGATGTATTCTTAGTGATGTTGACAGTAAGGCGTCTAAAGTAAGTTACCTCCTATATCCTTATTCTGTAATTATGTTTTGATCTTTTCCATCTACAATTAGCTCCCATGAGTCTTTTTCCTACGATAAACAACCCCTACATAATTGGCAGTTAAAATTAGCAATACGAAACAACCCCTATAAGTATTTCTCCCTTGAAACTGTAAATAACAGCAGAGCATCATAAAACATATTATCCTCACCATAATTTCAGCTTGAAAAATGCTTATTATCACGATTGTACAACACCAATAAAATACACATTTTGCTTGTTTAAAAACAACATTTTGACCCTTAACCATGTTGCGTGCACACACACAAACACACACGCAGTTTACCCGCTACTACAGAAACTACGCCTAAGCCTCGTTCATATCAGATACAATTCCAAACCATTTAGTTAATATCCTCAATTTCCTTATCGAGTTTTTTGCTTAAACTTTTCTAGCTTATGGGTTTATTGAGTGTTTGAAAAGCTAATAAGCTCACAATTTTGGCCATATGAGGTTATCCAAATTATAGCGTATCAAAGTTCATGAGCTCAAATTGATAAGCTCATAAGCCCAAAATTGTAGACTTATTAGCTTTTCAAAAGTTGAATAGGCTTATAAGCTGGCCAAATAAACTTAAACAAACACCCCCTATGGAGATTCGGTCTCTACTACCATATTAACAGGTCCTACAGATAGAAGTTATTAACAAAAAAACATGTATTTTGTAAAAATACCCAGCTATGGTTTCGAATTAATGTGTGTGAGAAATAGTACAGGCCACTTGGTCCAGGAGATAACTTTTACCTTAAAGAGCAGATATCGGTAGGCCAACCATGCGGAATATCCAAGTCCTACCAACTCCATAATCTTTGGAAGCTGAAATTTTACACTCATTGCGGTCCACCAAGCCTCTGTGTAATTGGCCCTGTATATAAAGTACACAACAGAAACTTAAGAAGATTATTTATAAAATTGACAATCAATAGAATTTTAACATTTGTACAACACAAAAACTGTTCTGCATAGGGATAGTCACATTTAACAGCTATACAAACACCAAACACTAAACTTCTTCCATCAAATGCACCCATATATTGTTTCTACTTTATACCATCAAAGTATTTGTCACTATATTTTACGACTAACACGCAGAATATTATAAATGTCTTAGATTTTTTGGGTACATTATTAGTTTTTACTTTTAGGGTGTTTTGGTGAGAAAAAGAACAACATTTGTTAAAGACGTAAACAACTAATTATCTTATAACTACAGTTGGGCACATTAGTAGTTTCTACTTTATCGTGTTTTGGGGAGAAAAAGAACCGCATTTGTTAAAGACTTCAACAACTAATTATCTTATAACTATAGTTATACAATATTAAACAACAACTGCACATCTATCATCTCCTACATCCGGTTTTATCACATCTTGAGTCTGATAATCTTAAAAACATAAAAACCTTTAAAACATAGATACAAACATGAGATATTAGAAAATGTGAAGGGAAGGAGATAAAAACCCGTAGCTGAAAGGCCTCTAGTCAAGAAAGTATCCTCTTTCTAGCAGCGCGGGCAGTCCCAAAATCCATCAATACAACCAACGGTGGCCGTCGTTTACAATGTTTTAGCAGGTGATAAGTGCTTAATTACACATATCTTTTACCTCTAAAAACGAGCTTAAATGACCAAAAACAGACAAAAACTGTATCCACGAATAAAATTGCACGAAATCCATACATATAACATGGTAGCATGTCAAACTATCCAAAAACAATTGGTAAGAGGGTTATTTTCATGTGTACATTAAGTCTTACATGTTTCACCTCCCCAGTCCGTATACAATGAGCAGCCAAGAACCCAATAACGACTGGTACAATGTATAGCAAAGCAGACTGAAAACAAAACCAACATCAAATTACATGCATTAATTAAAAAATAAAGTTTTAGCATCATTTAATTATGAAAATATGGACAATAGACACATACCTCAGATTCATGTTCTCTCGGTCTTTTTGGACATTCACCTCTCATTTTGGCAGTTGCAATAGCCTAAAGTCAATAGTAACATGAGCAACTACTATTAGATTAAATTTTAAAGCTGACTTAATATAATACAGGGTCATGGAGATATAATCGATACATACGTATGTCATTATAGAGTACACACACAGACACACACACGCATGCACACACACGCGGGCGTATAACCTCCACATTTCCCCTAAAACTCTTTTGAGGGTGATAGCTATTGATCCTTAAAAATGAATATGTCTGTGCGTTTCTGTAATGCAGGCGGGCAGTTTTTTGTTTTCTGATGGTTACTGCCCTCTAAACACATATGGTTGTTTGGATAGCTAATTAAAAGGTTTTATTACGAAAGATAACCAAAATAAAAGCATATCTAAGCATACAAAATAGGATTTACAAAACAATAAAGAAACTTACCCATTATGCCGATAGCTAAAGATGCAGCATCTTGTAGAAGTTTCTTTGAGAGCATGAGTTGTTCTCCTAAAGCCGACGTGAGTTTTGCTGCCAATGCACTACTCGTATATTTCACCTGCAATTATCAACCTGATGTGATTAATCAGTGTGGGGGTGATTAAAGGCCCATGCCATTCATGGTCTTCCTTCCAAAAACTCCTTATCATCTGGTAATGCTGAACCTATTTTTTTCCCTCCTACATGACCGTAAATGTAGACAATTGGACGATGAAGACATTTGAAGGTACGAAAGCAAGTCAATCGGATCAGCGACTTTGATGAGCGATCTGAATGTGATCCTATTGCTGAAACAAAGATATAAAACGGATAAGGAACATCAATACCTATCTATCACTACAAAAAATTAATATTTACCGACACACAAAAAGTGCCAAAAATGGCCAAATAAGAGGCACTATAGGCCTGTTAACATTCAATGGCAGAAAAAAATTATCACGAATGACGACTAAGAATGCGCACCTAAAGGTTTTAATTGGGATTTTTTAAAGAATCGAGTTGCTAGCTTAGCAAATTTAAGGATATGGTATCACTTAATAATATGTCACAATAAAGTAAATACGATTTTGTGGCGTCGACTAATTTGTTCAACCCAAGTAAGAACCTGCTGCAATTTGTAAACAAAGATCAATACATCCAAATAGCATATTAAAAAAACAGCAGTCAGTGACAATTATATATTATTGACTCATTCATGAATGAGAGGACAATATAGAGGCCTAAGCTTAAGACTTAGCTTAGCCCTGAATAAATCAAATGTTAAAGATGTTATTACCGTTTGAATAACCATTTGCTTTAACAATCTTCTCTTTTGTAATCTCTTTTTATGTTGCCATGTAATATCCATGCTGTCGAGCACCGGTCTTCCTACAAACCAACAGCTTGTTATACCTTTTTTAAAAAAATCGATAAAAAAAAACAAACTTCAAGGTTGACTAAAACAAGCTTAAACGAATACCTACAAGCAAAGAACGTGTATTGGCTTTAAATTTTTCCGCTCCGCGCAGAAAAGTGTATAATAGTGATTCCTGCACCGTCAAACCGCTATCGAGAAACAATTTTACCTTCATTGAATAAATGTTTGTTCTTGTATATAACGTTTTGATAAAGTTATTATTCCCACATTCTGGCCAAATATGGGATTTGGATGATTGGTTTATAATTCTAGGAGTCCCCTTCCTCAAACAAGCAAAGCTTTTTGAGTGAGATCTACACTCTACAACTTTGACTTATGAACCGATATACAAGCCTAGTAATGGGATAAGATTCGTATCAATTCAAGTTTGGTATCCAAGGCAAGCCCTGCTATGCCCTACCTTTCGAGGTACCAACCTCTCCAACACTCAGGAACAACATCGGAAGTGGTTGGTGGGGGGGGGGGTGGGGAGTGGGGGTCCAATCTATGGAGTGGTGGCTTGGAGACCCTAAAGAGTGGAGGGGTGCTAAAAACCGTGACCAAATCAGCCTAGAGCGTAGACCAAATGAGTACAATGATGAAGTTGGTTCATCTTCAAAGGTGGGGTAATGTTATGATCCCACATCGGCCAAGTATGAGATAGGTGATGGTTTATAAAGTCTAGGATATACCCTCATCAAACAAGCTAACTTATTTGAGTGAGTACTACACTGATGTGGAATAACTTAGAAGTTGAGTGAGTTCTACACTTGGACTTATGAACCGATACGAGCCTAGTATGGGATAGGTTCGTATCAGATAAGTCTTGGTTCTCACTACATCCTTCAACGTTTCCTGCACACGAAAAAAGTATTATTGCTTGTTAATACTTTTGACACAACAAAATTAAAGAAAAATGATTAAAAAAGAAACACGTGATGGTAAGACACTCGACTAACCTCGTGAATGCCTGCAGGTACAAAATCAAAGCAAAAAAACAAAGAATGTACAAAAGCAGGAACATGTTCCGATGTTTGAACATCAACATTCGTTTGGCTTTCAAATTGTCTCCTCTTTTTGTTGTTAGAATAACACGAACAGTCACCTGTATACACCAACTTTTAAGAAAATAAGTAATGTTTAAAGATAAAACATATTTCCAAGAGCATAACGAAAACAAATTGTAAAACACACCTTGTTGAAAAACAGATGCAATTCCCATATGTGTCGCAGTCGTCGTCCTTATTACAAAACCTAAATCTATTTCTTCCAAGGGCCTATTTCTTCTGCTTCCCAAAGGCGTTTGACAGCAACCTCTTGCCCATCAATTAATTTCCCCTGTGAATGCCATCAAATGAGTTTCTATAGAAAATTTTCTTTAATAGTATGTTTTTGAGAGTTTACCTTATAAACTTCTCCAAATCCCCAATCTCCTAGCTTATTACTGCTTGAGAAGTTGTTTGTCGCAGATAAGATGTTATGCAAGGTTAAGTGATGAAGCGTTGAGCTGATGCAACATCAGCTTTAGGATGCTCTTCGCTTTCCGTAAAATTTTAAATAAGGAAAATCTGCGTTAAGTGGCTAAAATTTCACAGGATATATATTCACTATAATTCTAAGGTTTTATAGTTGTTGGTAGCAATACTTGTTCCCCTTCATCAATAATAATATGTTGTAAAAAAGTGGGAAACCATCTGAACTAAATTATAGTAATCATTTTATCCATCTCAATTCTCAAATAATGTATCAACTCAAAAAGATGTTAAATATTTGCAAGATAATTTGGTAATTGTAGAGATCAGTTCTTAATTGGTTAGTTTTCTGTAAGACTGTATGGTAGCAAACTAATATGGTGGATCAAGTAATTAAACACAAATCCATTGTAAACTTTAAAAAAATATGATGACACAGAAAGCCTTCAAAGATCAAAGCATGATAATTATCAGATGAAAATTGGAGATGATGCATATTCTTACCTCAGGTTCTTGATGATGATTAAATCTGCTAGGCGGCCAGAGTTATTTGTGGGAGTGGTCGTGATCGATTTTAGATCTAAACATACGGATAGAGGAGTGGGATAGATTATTAATGATCAAATTTAGTGTGTGTGTGTGTTAGGACAGAGGAGGAGTGGGATAGATTATTGAAGATTCTGGATTTTAGTTTGAGTTTCATGAATCTGAGGGACACGTGCCCTGCCAAAAACCGGGTATAACTAAATAGCGGGGAAAAGAGAGGTGTTCAGAGTCAGGTCGGGCGGGTTTTATTGAATGCATTAAATTGATGCCTCGAGATGACGTTCCTGACTTTTAATATTAAAGATACAATACTCTCAAAAGCTGGCGTGCCAAACACGCACTTAAGCTGAGAAGTGGACCGGGCCAAGCAAAAGTGATCACGTACAAGTAATGCAAAACTTGTAATAAAAGAATTTTATCAAGGAATAGCGCTTTTTTAGTGTATAGAAAATGAAAACATTTTTTATCAACTGGACAGTCAATGTTGCTAAATTTTGTTCAAATGATAAACTAAAAGGTATTTAGTTTGATAACAAGATATATAATCGAACTAAAATTTGTTGGAAATTTAGTGTCAAATAGGGTTCAGTTCACACCGCGTAATGGGACTGGAGGTACGGATTGTTACTATCCCATAGGTTAATGAATAAGTGGTCGCATATGATAGTGGTAAGATAAGGGAATTCATGTCGCTGATGGTGTTCAGTGAGTTACTTTCAGTGAGGCTCAGTTATAATTATGGACTTGAATGAATATTCATCAGTCTGATGGCTTCAGCTTTTTTACCTCATGAGTAGTAAGCTGAAAGATCCCATCAGGGAGTAATCATCAGATGATGTATCTCACGCTGGTATAAAATCACTCAGGGGTCTCATTAGTTGATCTTCAGTGGGTATGCTCTTTTGCGGGCTAGTGATGTTCAGGACACTGAAATGAATTAACATGCATGTATGAATTCATGACTTGTTAATAATTTGACGTATTCATCATGGTAAGTTAACATCACATATATGGCCCACGAATTAAATGGTCAATAACCACTAATTCCTGAAATCCAAAGAGGCTAATTATGGCTGAGTTTTATTCTATAATTCTCATAATTACTTTGACTAGGGTTTTTGATTATTTCTCCTATAAAATAGGAGATCACAAACTGCATGAAGAGATACACAAAAAATATAAAACACATGAGAACGCAATGGTTTGGATTTGATGCCTAAAACAAG
Source organism: Tanacetum coccineum (assembly GCA_026074375.1). Lineage (NCBI taxonomy): Eukaryota > Viridiplantae > Streptophyta > Magnoliopsida > Asterales > Asteraceae > Tanacetum > Tanacetum coccineum. The sequence continues at coordinate 3,465 of BQNB010165976.1, read as the reverse complement.
AACACATTGGTTTTAAACCCAAAGGAAGGTTATTCGTGTTAACATGTCTTAGGGTCAAATAATCTTTTTGGAAGTGGGACCATACGACTTCAAGTGATATATGTATCCATCTTTGTAATTAGCTAGGCTACTTATTATCTTAACCCTTATCTGAGCACCACAACAACCTATATAAAAGAAGCTTATTTTAATGATATTCACTGGCTGCTGCTGCTATGAATCACATGGCTTCAAACTTTTCAGTTGGCAAAGGTAGACTTTGGATGAGAGGAGAAGCATGCACTTCTTGCTTTTTGCATCGGTGTGGTGTATGTGTACTACTCTCTAGCCATGAAGGATGGTGGTGATTATTCCAAAACCATGAACAAGTTAGGAGAGGGACAAGTGGGGAAAATGATGAGTATGTTGCAGAGGGTTAATCCTCAATGGTATCTCTGATCCCTTTTTTTGACTATTTACCAGAATGTTTTGAATTTACAAGAATATGAGGATTTTAGACGGGCTAAAAAAATATATGGCATGAGGTGCATAAGTTAGAGTACTTGTTAGGTTATTTTACAAATTACAAATGATTGATTCAAGAAGTCTTAGAACAATTACAATGAATTCGTGGAATACTTGGAGGTTTTTGCTCCAAAATAAATAGAACATGGTTGAGGTATTCAAGTCTCTTGAATCATTGATAAACTCCTCCTTCATGGAAAGATTTTAGCACACAATGAAACATTAAGAAAGAGGAGTTAACTCTTGTTGAGTTAGGCAGTCATCTAACGCATTGAGGAGTCCTTAGGTGCAGGATAGTGGGACAAGCCAAAAGGCAACAATGTTGTTGGATTTCCTTCAGTTGTCAATATGGTTGTGCATACAACTCCTCAGGTACAATGACAACCAAAAAAGGTAAACGTAAACATAATGATAACCAGGGTTGATCCTCACAAGAAGGTCATAAAATACTTGTCTGGAAAATTTGGCCTCCAAAAACTTGTCACATTAATAAGGTGATTTGCAGGTGTTAATGTTGGCAGCAAGCAGGTTCAGGCTCAAGGTGTTTCAGTGGATGGTTCATCCAAACTCACTGAATAGGTCAGAATATGTTAATAATATCTCTAGGTTTATTATTTTGATATGTATCTGAAGCTTACTAATTCTGCGGGATGATGATGTGGACGTTGGTGGGGTTGATAGGAGCAATGTTATGTGTGTAAAGATAGATGTTGGTTTCAAGACCTCGGGGTCGCTAAATTAATGGATTCTATTTTTTACCATAGGAAATGTTGTCAGCAGCCTGGTGAATTGGACATTGTTGTGTAGCTCTTATGTTTAGTTTGAAAGAGATGTTTTGATGTGTAATGTTTTACATGTTTCTAATATAAGGAAAAATTTGGTTTCTAGTAGTATTTTGAAAAATTGTGGTTATAAACAAGTGATTGAATCTAATAAATTTGTTTTATCCAAACATGGTGCGTTTATTGGTTTTGGTTATCTAAGTAATCATATGTTCAGGCTTAATATTGTCAATGATAATATTGGTTCAGCCTTTATGTCAACCTCTAAACTGAATGATTCAATCATATGGCATGCTAGACTGTGTCATGTCCACTTTAAGAGGATGCAAGATATGTCTAAGGATGGGTTAATCCCAGCTTTTGACATGGACACTAAAAAGTGTAAGACTTGCATGCTGACCAAAATAACTAAGAAACCATTTCAAAATGTAAAACGTGAAACTGAAGTTTTAGAGATGATCCACAGTGATCTGTGTGATTTACATGTTACTCCCTCATTAGGGAATAAGAAATACTTTATGATATTTATTGATGATGCTTCAAGGTTTTGCTATATTTATTTATTACATTCAAAGGATGAAGCATTAGATAAATTTAAAGTATTTAAAACTGAAGTTGAATTACAACAAGAGTCATTGATCAAAAGATTCGGGACTGATAGGGGAGGTGAGTACATGGATACTCTATATTTTAAGTCTGTTGGTATTATCCATGAAATGACTACTCCCTATACTCCATAACAATATGGTATATCTGAAAGGAAAAATAAGGTACTTAAATAAATGGTTAATTCCATGTTGTCCTACTCAGGATTAAGTCAAGGGTTCTAGGGTGAAGCTATGTTAACAGCTTGCTATTTATTAAATAGGGTTCCTAACAAAAGGAACAAGATTACCCCTTATGAACTCTAGACTAAAAGGAAATCAAACCTGAACTATCTTAGGGTTTGGGGTTATAGGGCAGTTGTAAGACTCTCTGATCTAAAGCTGAAAACTTTAGGTGAAAGAGGCATTGAATGCATCTTTGTTAGATATGCTAAGCATTCTAAGGCTTTTAGGTTTTATGTTATTGAACATAATGATTCAGTTTCAATGAACTCTATAATTGAATCTAGGGATGCTATATTTGATGAGAATAGATTCTCTTCAGTCCCTAGACCAAGTCTCAGGATTCCAAATAGAACTAAAGACATTGGTGATTCAGTGGTCCCTAAAAAGGTCACTGAAGAGGTTGTTCAGCAACCTGAACCTGAGCTTAGGAAAAGCAAAAGGAATAAGACTCCAAAGAACTTTGGACCTGAATTTCAATTATACTTAATTGAAGAAACAATGGATGAGGTCTCTGACCAACACTCATATTGCTTTAATGTTGAGAATGATCCTAAAAACTTTGATGAAGCAATGAAGTCTCAGGATGTTGCTTTTTGGAAAGAAACAATTAATGATGAGATGGATTCCATCATGGGCAACAACACTTGGGTGTTGGCTGATCTACCTCCAGGTTGCAAACCTCTTGGTTGCAAATGGATCTTCAAAAGAAAACTGAAGGTAGATGGAACTATTAAAAAGTTTAAGGCAAGGCTAGTCATTCAGAGCTTTAAACAAAAGTCAAGGATTGACTACTTTGATAGTTATGCTCTAGTGGCACATATCAGTATCATAAGACTGCTGATTGTTATGTCATCAATTCACAATCTGATTATTCATCAGATGGATGTGAAGACAACATTCTTGAATGAGAAACTAGAAAAGGAGGTTTATATGAACCAACCTCAGGGCTTCATCATGCCTGGCAATGAAAACAAGGTGTGTAAACTGATTAAGTCTCTATATGAACTAAAGCATGCACCTAAGCAATGGCATCAAAAGTTTAATGAAGTGGTTTTATCTGATGGTTATTTACTTAACCAAGCTGACAAATGTATATATAGCAAATTTAATGAAACGGGTAAAGGAGTCATCATTGCCTATATGTTGATGGCATGCTGATCTTTGGCACTGACCAAGTTCAGGTTGACCTGACAAAGGAATTTTTGTCATCAAGGTTCTCTATGAAGAACATGGGGGAGACTGATGTTATCCTGGGTATAAAGATTAAACATTGTTAGCCTCAAAATATTGAGTCGAACATGAAGTTCGTTCATTATGTATTTTAGTCTCGGTCAATCAATTAGTTAACG
>BQNB010165975.1:0-14161 GCA_026074375.1 Tanacetum coccineum | reverse complement strand
TCTAATTTGTTGCTTCTTGTTAGTGGTGTGCATGTTAGGCATTAGAAAACTAGCTATAAGATATTATATTAGCATAGACATCCAGTGAAACGTGGTTAGAACAAATGAAACCCTCTTGTTTGGGAAAATAGCTAATTAAGTATTTAATGTGCGTGGTTTAACTATTGGGTGGGAAAAGCGTTATCAGGAGCTGTCTACTTAGGTGATCACGTAGATGCGTTTCTGATCAATTCGCAATTGAATTAGAGGAATACTTACACATTACACTAACGAGGGTGACAGGCAACAGGTTAAAGGTATCAACTAGGGAGTAATGCATGATTAAGTGAGCACATTTGTTTACCCATAAGAGTTCCCGCCAATTTTACTTTTCTTGCATAGTTAGTTTAGATTTAGATTAGTTTTAGCATAGTTTAAAAACCCTATTCAAAACCCGATATTTTACTTGCTTTCTAAAAAACAAAAAAAAACAAAAAAATACCTGTCCCTCAACCTTTAGATCTTAGCAACGTATAATTCGAACCTACCTCAGTATTCCCTTAGAGAACGATCAATCCCCCGAGTCTTTCCTATACTACACTGCAACAATTAGGTACTCTAGCTAGGAGGATTGTAAAACTTTTGTGTTTTGCAATATCCACATCAAGTTTTTAGAGCCGCTGCTGGGAAATAGTATAGGTTTTGGATTTTATCTAGTTTAGATCTACTCACTAGATTCTTATTAAGTGAGTTTTTTATTTTTCTTTATAGGTTAGCTTCCTTTTAGTATATCTTTTCTTCGTTCCCTTTATTTTGTAACCTTTCCTTTCGTTAACCATCATGGGAGACGAAAACCAACCGCGTACTTTAGGAGATTATTCCTAACCAAGCCACGAGGGCTATCAAAACACAATTGAGCTCCCCAAAGGAGAAAATGTGGCATCTCTGCGATCCGACACCATCCGGTTGGTGCAAAATAGATGTGCATTCCACGGACTTTGGTCCGAAGACCCAAACCAACACCTTAAGGATTTTCTAAAACTAGTAGACTCACTTGACCTTAATGGTGCCAATAGGGAAAGGACGCGCTTGTGTTTATTTTAATTTCCCCTTCGTGATCAAGCTAGCAATTAGATTGAACGTTTACCCACGGATGCATCTCCACTTAGGAGGATCTCACTACCCGTTTCCTTGCTTAGTTATTCCTACCGAGAAGAACTACCAAACTTAGAAATGACATCTTGATGTTCCAACAACATCAATGTGAATCTCTTTCCAAATCATAGGCTCGTTTAAAAGACTTATTTCAAAAAGTCCATCATCATGTTATTGATCTTTGGCAATCTGTTTGCCTCAAGATGTCCCAAGTACATCCGACCATCGTCTCGTTGAGCTCAAAAATCAAGTCTAACGCTTGATAGAAACCCACATTGCTACTAAACCATCCGTTCAAGTGAACAAAAATGCTTCTTCATGTGAGATTTGTGGTGGTCCCTACGACACTTAATATTGCATGGAAAATCCTGAGCAAGCTTTTGTTGATTATGCATCTTCACGTACCGACGAAGCGAGAGGTAAGTGGTTTGTTAATACAAATAAACTAGTAAAAAACATTTATTTCTATCTTATGATCTTTTCTTATTTTGTCGATAACAAAACATAAATCGCTGCAAGTAATCATTTAATCATTTATCACTTAAACTAACCATTTACACATGTATTTTTCATTTCTTATTTACATCATTGATGACATAATCATTTTAGCATATCTTAGGAAAATCTACCAAGATTACACATAATTTTTCAAGATTTGGCAATCTAAAATTCAGATTGTGTTTCAGAAAGCCGGTTCCATAACTTTACATTGGTCGGTTCCCAGAACCGGTAGAACCGTGCTACAGGATAAGTGTCAGACTGCCGGTTCCATTAGTTTATATTGGCTGTTTCCCATAAACGATAGAACCGTGCTATAGGACATCCAGTTTCATAGGCTTATACCGGCCGGTTCCATCCTGTAGATGGAACCAGATAAACCGTGCTACAGTGCAGTTTTAGGCATATAAATACCAAGCCATTTCTCTAGTTAGTTGCATATATCATTTGTAGGTAATTTTCTTTGTAGAAGAAATTGCTAAAATAACATACGAGACGATCAAGTCCAAGCAACCTTGATTCGCTTCTCTATAATCTCATCAAGGTCATCTTCCTATATCTTGTACATCATTTAGTAGTTGTAGTATCATTCATCATCCTTGTAAAAAGAAGTGTTATTTGCATTGGCTTGATTCTACCTTTGTTAGAATATGGTATTTAGCTTTGTACCTTTAAAAGGTGTAAGCGACATTGTGAGGCTTCTTCGCCGATTGAAGGAGATTGGTGACTGGTGTTTACGAACTCTCGAGTAGGTGACTCGGGGAGTAGAGTAGGACAAAGAAGGTGTCCTTGTAACCGAACCACTATAAACGCTTGTGTCTTGGTTTTATCTTTCTTACTCTCTATTTACTTGCATTTTATATTTAGTTAATATATCATACAAATATCAATATCGTCTACTTCACATAAGTTCAAACTAACTTTTAAAAAGCCAATTTGAATCGGTAAACTATTCAACCCCCCTTCTAGTTTTCCATAATTGGCATCAAGAGATAGGTTACCAAAGTTTTTAAAAATATATTGTATTTTAAAGCTTTGAACGATAATGGATTCAGAAAACTACAAAGATGGTAAATTTATGAAAAGACCACCTCTCTTTGAGGCTAATTGCTTTATATATTGGAATATCAATTTGAAACTTATGTGAAGTCTAAGGATATCGATCTTTGGCATATTATAGTCTATGAGATAGATAAACCTACCATTAAAACAAGAAACCGAACGGATAAGTCATCCCCTTATGAAAAAATTGAAGAAACCCATAAGAAAATGATTTCTAAAAATGATGAGCTAAAAAGGTTTTTATACAATGCTTTTTACCCCTAAAAAGGAGAAATAAAATTTAATATTCATAGAGTAAAATGCTAAAGATGTTTGGAACTCACTAATAATATACTCATACCAGGTAACAAACAAGTAAAAGATAAAAAGAAATGACTTGTTTTTAAAAAATAAAACGATTTTGTGATTTTCCGATGAAGAACTACCATTGAGTGGCAGCATGTTGCTAGATTTAAAACAATTCATTACCTCTAAAAAGCACTTGACAAATCAATTTTTCAAGACGTAATCATGTTAGGACATTTTCTAAAGAGCTCTCCCGACAAAATGTTTGCCCGAGAGAGACAGTGATTAGAAGAAATCTTACGACTATGTCAACACTACCTCTAGATGAACTCCATCAGCAACCAAAAGGTCTAATGAAGAAGAAGCTTGAGAATGTACTCTGGACTCGAAAGCTTCGAAGATCAAGAAGGAAAAGTACAAATTTCTTGCTCTAAAAGCAAAAAGGAGTATCAAGTGACGAAGATGAGTCATGTTCAGGAAGTGATGAAGAGTATGCAATGCCGTAAGAGATTTCAAGAATTTTTTTAGAAGAAGAGAAAATTTTGCCAGTCAACCTTATGACGACAAAAAGAACATACGAAAAGTGAAGGAGGAGAAGAAGGGAACAGAGGAGCGAGGGGGCTTCAAGTGTGGTGACCTGAATCACTTCATAAGTGATTGTCTCAAACACTCCTTTAACGAACAAAAGGAATTCGTTGGAGGATGTTGAAGTGATAGTGAAAGAAGACGACTCCAAGAAGGATGACAATTGTCTCCTGGCGTTTGACAACAATGAGGTACTCTCCGATACTCCTTACTATAGTAGTTCATTTTTAGATAGCGAGCCATTACAAAATAAGTATAACAAGTTATGCAAGATTAGTCTTAGGATAATCAACAAAAACAAACACCTAAAGGCTAAAAATGAGTTATTAAACAACAAGGCTTGTGATGTTAGGAAAAGACTAGAACAACTAGAAAAGAACTAAGAAGTTAGCGTCGAATGTGAATCTTATGTTGACCTTCGATCTAAAGTAAACTCACTAACTTTGAAACTAGCTAGTTCCGAAAGTAGTAGTTATTTCTTGCAAGAAATGATTGAAAAACAAAGATCACAAAAAGATAAACATGGGCTTGGATTTACAGAAGCTGAAGCTTCTACTAACAAAACAAAAACGGAAAAATTGGGTCAAGTGGACGACAAAACGTCTATTGTAGAACCGGCTGAGCCGGTTCCCTCTGCAAGAGAACCGGCTAGTTTGATCGTAGGGAACCGGCCCTCTGTAGAGGTTTGTAAATTTTTTGACTCAAACGCAATAAAAAGAACTAGTACATTACACATAACTAAGAAACCTTTACCTAATACTACTGTAAATAATGTGAAACAAACACCGGCTTTGAAACTTGGTCAAGGACTAGGGAGAATTAAAATCCAAACATGCCTTAAAACTCCCCATAGGAGACCTAACACCTTATACCCCCAAGAGTGACTATCACCAAGTCAGTTGTAACTATTCAACACAATAGGGATATCAATTTCAACCTCCTAACTTTGGTCCTTGGGGATCTTGTCCACCATATCCATACATGAACCAACCAAACGACATGTATAACGCTAATGGGCCCATGAGATATTGGGGACCAAATGCTTGAGTTTTTTTTGTAATTTTAGGTACGCCTAAATGTCAAATTAAAACCAGATGAATGGATCAAGGAAAGTGGATGCTCAAGACACGTGATGGGCAATAAAGATCTTTTCTCAACTTATGAAGCTATCAACGGAGGTAACGTAGTGTTTGGTAGTAACTCTAAGAGTAAGATCATCAAAAAAGGTACGATCACTCACAACTCTCTAACTATTCATGATGTTAGCCATGTAGAAAATCTTAGTTTTGACTTACTTAGCATAGGTCAAATATGTGATAAAAAATGCAAAGTGCTCTTTAGTGAAACCGGTAGTGAAATACTTAAAGACGACATTACCATAGGAAGAGGGATTAGGAAAAATAGTCTTTACATAATGAAAATGGGCAACTCACCTTAAGATAGTCTTTGTCTAACCTCAATGGATGATACTTCGACCTTATGGCATCGAAGATTGGGTCACGCCAATATGCAACTTATTCAATCGCTATCATCTAGAAAGCTTGTTAGAAATTTACCAAAGCTAAAATTTGAAAATCTTTTTTGTGATGCTTGTAACATAGGAAAGCAAGTACGCGCAAGTACACGCAATCCATAAGGCTAAGAACATGGTTTCAACTACTAAGTGTCTAGAACTTTTGCATATGGACTTGTTTGGTCCATCGGACGTTCAAAGTTATGGAGGTAACTTCTACACTTTGGTCATTGTCGATGACTACTCAAGATACACTTGAACTAGATTTCTAAAACATAAAAATGAAGCATTCGACCATTTTGAATTTTTGAGTAAGAAAATTCAAGTCCAAAAAGGGTGTCTCATTATTTCAATTCGAACGGATCATGGTCGGGAATTTGATAATGAAGTACAATTTAGAGCATTTTGTGATGCTAATGGTATCACCCACAACTTTTCGGCTCCACGTACTCCACAATCAAATAGGGTTGTTGAACGTAAAAATCAGACTTTACAAGAAATGAGTCATACAATGCTTAATGAACAATCTATCCCTCAAAATATTTAGTGTAATTCCATCGACACATCCACCTATATCTTGAATAGGGTTTTAATTAGACCTTTCATTGAAAAAACTCCTTACGAGCTTTTCAAAAGTAAGAAACCATCATTAGAATACTTTAGAGTCTTTGGTAGCAAATGCTTTATCCTTAACACTAAAGATTATCTTACTAAATTTGACCCTAAGTCTACCGAAGGCATCTTTCTTGGTTATTCACCAAATAATAAAGCTTATATAATCCTAAATAAAGAAACCATGAGGGTCGAAGAATCTTTGAATGTAAGATTCGATGAAAGCCCCCCTCCTAAATAATCACCTTTAGTAGATGATGATATATAGAAAGCCAAATCATAGAAGATCAAATAGAAGATATAAAAGATAATGAAAATGGACCATTAAACAAAGAAATTATTAACATCAAAGAGGATACAAATCATCCCTTAGAAACGGTCATGTCATAGGAAATCTAAATGAGAGAACTCTAAGATCTCAAGTCCAAAACCAAAGCAACTTATTTTGTTTCATGTCTTCCGTAGAACCTAAAAACATTAAAGAAGCAATTAAAGATGAAAGTTGGACTATGGCTATGCAAGAAGAACTAAACCAATTTGTAACAAATGATATTCGAAGTCTTGTTCCACCACCTGATAATCAAACCGTAATTGGTACTAAATGGGTCTTTAAAAATAAATTAGATGAAAATTGTGTCGTATCCAGAAAAAAGCTATACTTGTCGCACAAGGATACAACCAACAAGAAGGAATAGATTTTAATGAAACCTATGCTCCCATAGAAAGACTAGAATCTATAAGAATCCTCATTGCTTATGCTTGTGCACATGACTTCAAGATTTTTCAAATGGATGTCAAAAGTGATTTCTTAAACGGTTTTATAAACAAAGAAGTCTATGTCGCTCAACCTCCCGACTTTGTTGATTCCAAAAAACCAAACCATGTATTCAAACTCGAAAGGCTCTTTATGGTCTTAAACAAGCACACAAAGCTTGGTATGATAGACTCAAGGCCTTCCTCATTGACCATAACTACACCATGGGCTTGGTAGATAACAAACTATTTACCAAGAAAAGAGATTCACATATCATCATTGTCCAAATTTACGTGAATGACATCATCTTCAGATCAACTTGTCAAGACCTTGGCGATGCTTTTTCTAAAATCATTCATGACGAGTTCGAAATGAGCATGATGGGTGAATTGAATTTCTTCCTTGGTTTACAAAACAAACAACTAGAAGATGGCATCTTTTTCACCCAATCCAAATACATAAAAGAAATGCTTAAAAAATTCAGTCTAGAAGATTCCAAACCCATCAAAACTTCTATGTCATCCGAAACCAAACTCACCCAGGACAAAGACGGGGAATCCATTGACGACACCAAGTATCGTTACATGATAGGTAGCCTACTCTACCTAATGGCTAGTTGGCCGAACATCATGTTTAGTATTTGTCTATGCGCCCGTTTTTAAGAAGATCCTAAAATGTCACACCTTGAAGCGGTAAAAAGGATTTTTAGTGTATCCCTCGTCATGCTTTCAATTTGTGGCTGATTGTTAAAAGGAAGTTAAAGACGCAAGATATGATTCGTGCTTGGGATGTCTCGGCTTCTCTTGGCACAACTTGCTCACTTTGTGAGATGATTCCTGATTCGCACGAGCATTTATTCTTTGATTGTGATTTTTCCTAATCTGTTTGGAATCATATGATGCGACTCACATGTTTCAGTTTTACTTCTAATGATATTTATTCCCTTATTTCCTCGCTTCAGCCTATTTCTAAGAGAAGAACGATTAAGAGTGTTGTTGTTAAACATGTCATTGCGGCTTTTGCTTATTTTATATGGCAAGAGCGAAATTGGAGGTTGTTTAAATATAACAAGAGAACGGTTTCTCAGGTCATTGAATGTGTGGTTTCCTCAGTTCGACTCAAACTGCTGTCGTGCATGTTGAAGAAATCCAAGGATGGCCAGAAGTTAGCTTCGCTTTGGGATCTTCGTGAAGACATTTTTATTTAATTATGTTTGTGCTTGTTCATTGTTTATGCACCATTAGGTGGTTTTTCCCTATTGGTGTTATTGGTTATGTAATTGATAGGTAGTTTTGTATGGCATGTCATACGATTTTTGGTTGTGCTAGCTTTTGCTTATGGTTAATGTGACACTCAGTTACATTCCATGGTTCTTATTGGGTTATTATTATATTTTACCAGGGTGAGTCCCCTTTACAAAAAAAAAATCCCAAAGGAACGGGTGTAGAAACCATAGTTTACGCCAATTCCGAACATGCGAGAGACTATGTCGATGGAAAAAGCACAAGCAATGTGTGCACATTCATGTGATGTTGCCTCACATCGTGGTTCTCCAAGAAACAAATTGCCCTAGCCATTTCCACCACCGAAGCCGAGTACGTTTCTGCCAAAAAAGCTTACCAACAAGCTTTGTGGATGAAACAAGCTTTATTTGACTATGACATATATCTAAATGACATACCCGTCTTTGTGACAATAAAGGTACCATCGACCTAAGTAAGAACCCCGTTCTCTATTCCCGTACCAAACATAAAGAAATCCGACATCACTTCCTTCGTGACAATGTCCAAAAAGGAAATATTTCAATTGAGAAGGTATCCTCCAAGGACAACATAGCTGATATCTTAACCAAACCTCTCAAACGAGAACCATTCAACCTACTTAGACTAGGACTCGGCCTCATGGAACAAAATACCTAATTAACCACCAAAGTATGTATTTTTGTCTCCTTCTTTCTGAGTCTAGGAATCTATTTGCACCCAAAAATGAAACTTTCGGGAATTTTCATCATTCTACTATATGTATTCATTATAAATTTACTATATGTATGCATCCTCATCATGAAAATAGCATTTCGTTACTTAAAACCCGAAAGCAACTTTCAAAAACAATTCTCACGATGAGGACACACATGATTTTTTTTGCATTGCTTAATACAAAGTAAAAACGTTTTCTATCATGCATCATGACATGTCTCTTGAATGCTAAAGGAATGCATAATCAATATGTATTTTTCAGGAACATTCAATTGTAGCAACATCAAATCAAGGATGCTTTAGGTTATCTCATAATTATATTTCTTTTATTTTGAGTCGAGATAACCGCACCTCCACATTGTTTTCATATAGGCACACACTAGAATCAAAATGTCATCTGCAGCTCTACAGACGCTGGTTTCCTTCATTATTGAAAGTCGGTTCCATTTTGCACATGGAACCGGTAGAACCGGCTGAACAATTCATCAGTTTAAAACTTAATTTTAAACTTTAAACTTCACAACCTATACCAGATAATAGACCTTAGAAGTTGACCTTAGGGGAAAGATAATCATTAGATCTTAACCAAAATAGAAGTAAAAGCATTTATTCTTCACTCATTAAAATTCTATAAAAAGGCTTCTTAAGCCAAACACTCCTTTACTAATCTCTTGAGAAAACTACTAAAATGACAAAGTCAAACAATAAGAGTGTCAATGAGTTCAAACGTACCGCTAGAATAAGTGTCCGTGCTTGTTGCTTTGTCAACCCGCGACCTGCTTCTCCTCCCTATCAAAACTTGTCTCCCCCCACTGACTACCAAATGGCTCCTCCATAACCCCGATTGTATCTTGATACGCTTAAATATACACTATATAATATTTCAACAAGAGCAATTAAGAAAATTCCCTAAGGAAAATTCACTCTTTAAAATATATATATATAATATATAATATACGTATGTTAACCGGAAAGTATGATTTCCCGGGTCGTTTTCCTAATGATTTGAGAAATTGAAACCTCACTTGATATTGGATATTGATTTGAATGGGTTCGAAGAATGATTGGGTCTTCTACAACTACTAATTAAAAACAAGCAATCAAAAACGATTAAAGCACTTAACAAATAACGGGAAACAAATAAAACGCGACTAATAAGCAAGTAAACTAAATTTAACTCCTAAAAATGTAAACTAAATTTCTAAACCTAAGATAGGACAAAAGAAAATTTTAGGAAAAAGAAAAACATTTTTTTGATTATTTTTGAATTTATTATGAATTTAAATCTATTTTAATCTAATTAAATCTAAAAAAATAGCAAACTAAGTACTAAAAATTTAGAAAGATGATTTTTAAACTTAGAAAAGTCTAAAATAACATAAAAACTCAGAAAACTATTTTTAACTATTTTTAAAATTAAAAACAAAAGCTCAAAAATGAAAATTAAGATCTAAAAAGTGTAAAAATGATTTTACTGAATGTAAACCTAAAGCTATTTTTTATGAAACTAAAAACTATTTTTTTGTATTTTTATAAATCTTTTTTCTATTTTTTAAGGTTTTAACTTTCGAAAAACTATTAAAAATAAACTAATTGATAAAAAATTACGAAAAATTCAGGAAAAATCTATAATGCAACGAAGTAATTGAAATTATATTTTTCCTATGTAAAATGAAGAAAAAGAAAATTTTAGAAAAAAGGAATCACTATTTTTGGCTTTTTAGATTTTAAAATATGAATTTTCTAAGATTTAATCTAATTAAAAGCTTAAAAATAATTAAAAAAATGCTAAAAATATAAACCCTAAAAATTTTATAAAAATAAAAGCCCTAATTTTTAAATTTTAATTAAAGTTTAATTAAACTAATTAAAAACTAAACCTAATTATTTATTAAAATTGTTATAAAAGTAATTAACTAACTAGGGATTAACAGTGCAAGTCCTTGAAGGACTTACAGTGAAACTAACAAACTAACGGAAGGATAACAAATAAACTTAAAAATTTCACAACCTACCCTGAGGCCCAACCCCGACTTCAAACTAAGTTCTTTTAAGCTTAAAAATAAGTTCAAATTAAAAAGTGCTTATTATGAAAAACTTATAAAAGCAAAGTTGTAGATTAAGTTGTAGTGAACAATTTTAACAAAAACACCTCTAGCTGAAAGCCAATAATAAGCTCAAAAACAGCTTATCAATAAGCTGTTTACAGAATGTAGGGGTTTACCCTTGGTTTTACTAAATCAGCTTTAAACTACTCAAATTAAGCTCAAATGAAAAAGCAAAAGGTGTTCTGAAAAGCTTATGATTTGTACTATCTATAAATGAAAAGCTAATTGACCTAGGAACATCTTAAACCAACTGAAATGGATAATGAAAGTACTAAACTCAGGAAACAACTCAAAAAGCTCAAAAACAAAATAAGCTCAAATGCTCAATAAGCTATATTAGAAACTCAGCTTTTGAAAACTACTTTACCTATATATAAGCTAAGAAACCAAATCATAAAAACCTAAGCTATAAGCTAGAATATTATAATCTAAAAGCTAAAATCTTAAACCTACTATTTTGGACTTTTTGGATTTTTATAACTTTTGACAGCAAATTAATCTAAGAAATTAAGCTGATAATTGAAGAGCAATACTTAATATACACTATACTATACCTAAACTATAAGCTAGAAGAAATTAAGCCCTAAGATCCTAAAGTAACTAGCCTAAAATTGACCCTAAAGTAACAGCAGTACTAACTGCTGTTAGTACTGATGTACTTGGCAAAAGGCAAGCAACAATTGTGCAGGTTTCCTAGAGGGATAACCTGCACTTAGACACTCTTATTGAGTGTGTACAAACTCAAAACAAGCAAGAACCAAGCCTTAGATGGCTTGGTTCAATAATTTGCACAAGTGAAACTATGAAAATTCCCCTGGTGCAGGATCTCTCAAATTAAGCCCTAACTTTTTAGATTTTGAAATCTAATTTTTGAAAATGCTTTTCCTAATGATTAAAAGTGAAAATGAAACTGACTCAAGTAAAATGGAAAAGTCATTTTGACTTTTTGATGTCAAACTAGCTTAATCCAAACACCCCTTTAGCTCTTGACAGATTTCATTAAGACTTAAGAATTTGAAATCTATTGATTAATCCTTAACAACCAGATTACTAACAGCTTATAACCAACTTAATTAACATGATTTAACAACTGATTAAGCAAAATTCTAGGATCTACACTAATTTAACTAATATTTTTGGATTTTTTAGATTTAATGACAGAAACTAAAAATCTAAGATTAATAACTATAAAGCTTAAAACAGATGTAAACTAATAACTATTAAGCACAATAAGAGAACAAAAAGCACAATTAAGCAGATAAAATAAGCTAATAAGCAGTTTATACTATTAAGCAAATTTAAGTATAGAAAATTAAAGAGAAAACAAAGGAAACTTACTAAAACCTCTAGCTGAACAAGAGGACCCAATGAAGGGCAGCTACAAGCTCTCCTAGCTTATGAATAAGCTAGGAGTAAAGTCCTTGGAGATCCTTCCATTTTAGATCTCCCTTCCAAAAGCTTTAAAAATCCACAAGCAAAGGTAAAAAAGTACTTAAGCTAGTTTTACAGAGTCTAAGTATGATTAAGACCAATTTAAGCTCAAATCATGAGCTTAGAGACTCATGAGAGCTGTTGAGCTTATAGGAGCTTATGAGCATTAGTTTAAAAAATGAAAAAGAGAGAGAGCTTATGAATGTAAATACTGAATTTCATTAACAAAAGAAACTGATTACATTACTTTAAAAAGAAATCATAAAACATTTAATGAAAATTACATTTAGCTAAAAATGAAATTTTAAGCTACCTAAAAGCTACTAATAAACTCAATCTATGTATGTGTGAGGTGAGAGCCTATTTATATCCGATCCCCGAAGCTTCTAGGTCTGGCTTGATGCCCACGCTCCAATCAATCCTAGCCAATCATTTGAGGGCTATTGTAAGCCGTTGGATAAAAATGTGGATGCTCAAAGATTGCCAAGATGTCATTCTCATGATGTGACAGCTTGTGCTAGATTTGTGAGTGAATGTAGTGCAAATTCCTCATTCCTTTGTGCTTTCTCAATAGCCACGTGGCTTTGATGCTTGGGTAGACAAATGAATGCCCTTGATATTACAAATTTGACCTTGCCATCTTGTTAACGATCCCTTGAATTACCTTAATTTCCCATCAATTGGGGAAAGCCCTTTGATTTACCTTGGGTAAAGATGGAGACGACGGGTGAACAGTAACCACGTTTTCCCGCTTGTTTTAACTGTAAAGGGGGTAATTCGGTTTAAACTTTGGAGATATTGCAAATATGGTCCTTGTGGTTGGTTATAAGAGGTGTAGTGTAAAAAAGAGACTTTTGGAAATGGCAACAATGGCCCTTGGAGTTTTATGAAAACGATATTGGGCTAAGGGGTTGGGCTTTTGGATCCGAGCATGGCCCATTTAGGTTTAGGGACTATTTTTGCAACTTTTGAAACTTGAAGGGCTATTTTGAAACATTTTGGGTCTTGTCTTTTGTGGTTGACTTCTGTTGACCAAGATTGACTAGAGTTGACTGAAGATTTGACTTTTTCTGGCTTTGGCTTCCGGCTTTTATTCACTCTTCCGTTCTTGTGTCTGTGTTTGCCCGTTTTTGACGGTTTTCTTTTGATTTCTCATATATCCGTACCTGCACACACAAAACAAAAATACAAGCATATTTTTGCCATTTTGGTCTGTTTTGGGCTTATTTGGGCCATTTTAGGTATAAATGGATATCTGTATTTAACACTTATCAATATCATTCCTAATTTATATTTATTACCGTATCTTTGAATAGTTATCTTGATGGATATGGTGTATAGAAGCAGAGTGATATGCCGTATTGGGAATTGGTCAAACGGGTTTTCTTGTGAAGTTGAGGCGCTGATACGCCATATCTCTTTTGTTGGATACGACGTATTGGTTAGAAAATCAGCAATCTTCAAATGTCTTCTGTAGGAACCCATTTAACACTTCAAAACATATAATCGATCACGACTTTGAACTAGAAATGAGATGAGGAATTGAGTTGTTTTTAGAGAGAGAAAGAAGAGATAGAGAGATGAGAGACATTTAGAAATGAAGAAGATATTATTTAGATATTTTGAACAACTAACTTTTCCAAGTGGAAAAGTTCCTTATATACCCCAACACTTAAAAGTAACGCGCAGGATATTTAACTAGGACCCGGGCTCGGGTTTTGCTTGGGATTAAACCCGAAACATATACAATATTAGATTATCTATCAAGCCTGATTCCCGATATTATCCTATTACAACATTAACTAATTGATTGACCGAGACTTAAATACATAATGAACGAACTTCCAGTTTGACTCAATATTTTGAGGCTAACAATCTCCCCCGAAGTGAGTTTATTGATGACACTCCTTCATGAGATAATGAGATTGATTTTGTCATTTTAGCTCATGTGGTCTTGGTCTTTCTTTTTGTTCTTTGTTGTAGGTTTGTTCCTTCATGCTTTGCGATCTTTACTTTCGGCCTTTTGTCATTGTCTTTATCGTCTATGCCATATTGCGATCTTGTGTCTTTTACCAACATTCTTATACTATGCTTTATCTTGAAAGCTTCAAATCAGAGTTAGCGGAAGTCTTTGTAGTTTAAATCTTGAGCTTTCTTGATAGTTTGTCTTTGTAGATTGAGCATGAACATGTGATTGAGGTTG
>BQNB010165973.1:0-14161 GCA_026074375.1 Tanacetum coccineum | reverse complement strand
ATATTGGGCCACCAATACAGTTTCTTCAAATCTTGGTACATCTTGTCCGATCTAGGATGGATCGAATACTTTGACTTATGTGACTCGTGCATAATTAAAGCTCTTAAGTCACCATAACAGGGAATCCAACTCTTATTCCTTAAACACAAAGTTTCGTCAGCATGGGGTTCAAGCTTCTTAATCATACCACACAAATCTTCAGTTCCATAATTCTCCTCTTTTCTTACCTCATCTTGAGCATTCAAAATTCGCTTAGGAAGATTTAAACCAATAGTCATAACTAAGGCTTGAACTCGTAGTGGCTTAATTATTTCCTTGCGACTTAGCGCATCAACCACCACGTTCGCCTTCCTCGGATGATAACGAATCTCACAATCGTAGTCACTCAACAGTTCCAACCATCGGTGTTGTCTCATGTTCAACTCCTTTTGATCAAGAATGTGTTGCAAACTCTTATGAGCAGTGAACACAACGCACTTCGTGCCGTATAAATAATGTATCCACATTTTAAGAGCAAACACTACAACTCTAAGTTCTAATTTATGTGTAGCGTAATTCTTCTCATGAATCTTAAGTTGGCGTGACGCATAGGCTATGACCTTTTCCCTTTGCATCAAAACTGCGCCCAACCCTTTGTGAGAAGCGTCACAGTAAACCACGAAGTTTTCACTACCTTCGGGTAAAGAAAATATCAGTGCACTATCAATTTTTGCTTCAACAGCTGAAATGTAGCTTATGCCTTTTCACCTCACTCAAACTTCACGCTCTTTTCAGTCAGCTTCGTCATAGGCTTGGCAATTTTTGAGAAACCTTCGATAAATCGTCAGTAATAGCCAGCAAGACCTAGAAATTGATGAATTTCTGTCAATGTCTTAGGTGACTCCCAATCCTTGATTGACTCAAACTTAGCTGGGTCCACGTAAATGCCTTCACTGTCAATAACGTGACCGAGAAACTGTACCTTTGAAAGCCAAAATTCACACTTTGTGTAGGTCCAACCCTAGATAGATCTTCAAGCCTGTTGAGGTTGTAGAGTACTTATGTAATCACAAGCAACTTTAAGAGAGACTCTAACAAATTAAACTATTGTTTACGCGGAATATAAACAACAGAGTTAAAGAAGAAGAATTACTCAAACAATGATCCTCTATGGATCTTTTCTATTAACAATAAAAGTGTTTTTCGATCTTTTCTTTCATCTATGACCGTAGGTTTCTTAAATACTCATGAAACCCTAACAACCTCTTACCTAAGACTCGCTAAAGAGATAAGTATTATCACTTCCTAGGATATCTCATGCATATCCTTATCACTAACTAACTATACTATCAACTCGGAGTAAGCATAATACTACCAGGACTAATATTGTTCTACCAGCAGGAATAACTTTTGATCTGCCAGCACTAACTATAACATTATCCTTACCAGTAGGAACTACATACCTACCAGCAGGAACTTTTACTCTACCAGTAGGAACTACATACCTACTAGTAGTAACTATCTATTACAATATTCCTAACAATCCTCCCCTAAACTTGAATTTGACACATTTAACTTCAAGTTTCTAAATAGATCTTTCGTTGAAAACTCCATAGGATTGAACAACAACATCTTGAAACCAACTCCATACTTCTTGAATCAGAAATCAGATTATAGCAGGTGAAAGTCTTTGCAGCAACATAAGGAAATTGACAGCATGAACACCAAAAGCAACAACCTTCATAAACTCTGAATCAACAACAATGACAATTAGGTACATCAATTCAGGGTTACCAGACAAATTTCTCCATCACTTCCTATGGTGTGTTAACTTCGGGAGAAGGTGAATCGAATAAAGTAATTGGAATTTATTGAAGCCTTTACCAAGTAGCCATATAACTCATGGGGCAAGCTAATCCTTTGGTGGGAAATCCATGACAACACCCTGTGAATATAGAAACTAGTCCAACTCATTAGAACATGAATCATTGGTAATTGGAATACCCTAAATGAGTTAATTTCAAATCATCAACACCATAACGGATTTTAAATAGCCCTTTACTACATGCCTGTTTTGCGTGTGGGCTAGGCAATCCTTTGGACCCAGAAAGGTTGCTCTCCATGGGTGGATTGCAAACCAGACTCAAACTAATTGGTGTAACACCGAGAATTTTCGAATTATTTGTATGACGATTTCAAGATGCGTTTGACTTTTAGGGTCTGGCTTGACTTATAAGAATGACCATCTAAAGCCCGTTTTCACAACTCGGACCCTAAAGCAATTCTATGTGAAACGACATTCCTGACAACTTTTCAGTTTTGGCCCGAGACCTGAAAACAGCCCGAAAAGGCTAAAACAGCAGCCGCTAAAACTTTTTCGAGACAATATACAACGGCAGGACACAGAGAAAGAAATATTATTTTTAATTAACAGTATTTATTTAATAAAAATAATAAATAAACTATCATCATTTTTATTTTTTAAAAGAAGCGTTGTGGATATCGCGAAATAACTCGAGTAGAAAATCCAATTTTATTTTCGGACAAGGCGAAACCGGTTCACAAAATGAATAACAGATATTTTATTAAATGTTATAAAATATTTATGAAACATTATCAAGTTAATACTCATTTTTATCAGAAAAATGATTCGGAAAACAATGGCGCAAGTTTCAAGAGTTGAATCATCCGTTAAGAGTCGCATCAATGAGTCTCGAACCACTTTTATCAAAAGGTTATGAAAAAGTTACAACATTAACCCTCAACTATTACATAACATTTTTACAATTTAGTTTTAAAAAGTTTTAATATAAATATAAAACTTATAAAAAATTTTCATTTCTATCTCAAATTTACACACACCCCAACATTTATCAATTATACTCTCCCCAACTCTTCCCCCAATGATTCGGGAAACCCCCACCACAGCCGGCCACCATCACGCGCGCCGCCAGAAAAGTTTTCCGTCGGAGTTAACCCGCGCCAAGACCAAAGAACGATCCTCACCGTCTGGATCTAACCGATCCCCACTACCCACGGCGCCTCCAACCCGGAACACCCGCCACCCCATCGTCATCATCACCGACATCTTTGGTGCATCATCAATATTCATCACCAACCCGTCACACACTAATATACACCAACCAACGCCA
Organism: Tanacetum coccineum; assembly: GCA_026074375.1. Taxonomy (NCBI): domain Eukaryota; kingdom Viridiplantae; phylum Streptophyta; class Magnoliopsida; order Asterales; family Asteraceae; genus Tanacetum; species Tanacetum coccineum. The sequence continues at coordinate 11,030 of BQNB010165973.1, read as the reverse complement.
CCACCCACCACCTGCCTACCGATGGGGCCGCGTATTTGTTTTTATTAAACCTAAATGTGCTTTGACAGCTCCTTCACAACAATAGGTGCGTGGGTTATAAACACCACGAAGGTGTTTGTTACGGTGGCTTAAATGAACCACCATCACGGGTGCGTACGGTGGCAGCCGGGAGCCTCAGGCCCCCGTCGGGATTCGCATAATTGCAACCCCGAAGGCTGTGTTTGGTTGTGTGTTTATAACACCCCGACGAGGTGCCGTTCCGGGTCGGGGTAAGACACCAAAGGTGTGTTGGGTGGCTGTTGAACAGCCGCAAGGGTGTGGTTGGGTTTATGTGCCTAACATCCGGGAGGTGTGCGCGGGTTGGGGTTACAAGCCAAGGTGGTGTTCGTGTTAGGGGTCATAGCGGCTGCCGTCATAAAACGGGGTATTTTGGTTTCGTGGCATTAATAAGGGGAGTTGGTTATTTATATCATCGAGGGTGTTTCGTTGGTGGGAGGTTAGCAGGCCGTTAGAGGCGGCAGCCTCCACCAGGGGGTGTCTGGCGTGCTGCCGCCGCTATAAGGTTGTGTTCACGGTGCCGGGTTTAGCCCTGAAGGTGTGTTTTGTTGTTATATTCGAATAGGTGCGGTTTGTTGATGTAGTACCAGATATGATGCGTTTTTTGGATGGCTGTTTAACAAGCATGATAGGCAATTTGGTGTTTATAAACACCGTGTTAGGGTGGCGTTTGGTTGGGTGGAACAGCCACCAAGGGGTGCGTTGTTTTGGGGCTGTCAACCGCACAAGGGGCGTTTGGTATCATGGCACCTATCAAAGGGGGTGCGCTTCTTGGCTTTCCCCACCCGCAGCAAGGGCTAGCGTTTGGCTTGTACTTCACCATCAAAAGAGGGTCCGTTTTGTGTTAATGAAACCACGCACAAGGGTGCGTTTGGCTTAACAGCCCACCCACAAAGGGTGCGTTCGGCTGTGTTAATATGACCAAAGGGGGTTTGGGACAGCGGGCACAGCAAGGGGTACGTTTGGCTTGGATAGGAACACACAAGGAGTGTGTTTGGTTAGCCGAAACCATAAAAGGGGTACTTTGTCTATGAATAAACGGTGAATAAATACAACTTAAGGTTTAATAAACATGAAACTGGATATATATATTGGTGGTTTAAAATGGTTTAAATAAAATTGTAATCATTATTAATGCTCGGTTGATATAAATATATATGTTTATATATTTAAAACACGTGGGGGGTTTGCAATATTGATTTCATTGATTAAGTGGGAAAAACGTTAGACTTTATAAATATGGAAAACGGTTTTGTAAATGGAAATGTCCTGGCGAAATTTATAGAAAAGTTTTTTATTAATACTTCAGAAAATGTTTTTACTAGAGTTTATATTATTTCAGAAACCGATAAAAATGAACTAATTGATTATAATAAATTGTAGATACAGGTAACGCAGATAAACGAAAAACGAAAAACTATATACTTTTACAATGAGACAACTATTTTAGACGCTACCCTCGAAGAAACGAAAGATAAATTTATAAAATATTATAGTATATTGTTTATAATGGTTATAAACATTACAACATGGATTGTTGATTCATAACATTAAGACATGGGTATAACTTTTATTCAAAGTCCTTTTAGTAGGGTCAAAACAACTGGTTTAAATTATTTACCACACTTATATTAATACCGTGCAAGTTATTATATAACTTTTTCATTAATATTTTGAATTGACTTGTCTTTGTTTATATAATTCACGGAAGGAATTTATAATAAGGGTTATTTTTCATAGGTAATATATAAAGAATATATTACACACTTCGCGTATATATTTCAATTTATTTATTTAACCAACCACCAAACCATTACAACATTAAACCTAAATCTTTATTCAACGTGACGTGTTGTGGTGACTATCCATCAGGAAACCCCAAATACATTATCCTAGGCTAGTGGGAACTTAGCCCGTTAAATACGCTGCAACTTCTTTGATCGAGCCATTTCGTCATCCGATCGTATTGTGCTATTAGTATGCCTATCTGTCAATCGTTCTTCATCACGATGTGAGTTTCATAAGCCTCGCTTTTCAATCTTTTTGAAAGTATTAATAACCCGCGAGGGGGATACATGACTGTGTCTACAAATTCTTATACTTGGTTATCTATAACAACGTGATTGTTTAAATGATCTTGTGAGTCCTATAACTCCCCCTGTTTTTACCTCCTTCTTAACATATATTTGGGGTGAGAACATGCTTGTTTGCAAATGCAATTACATGATTGATTACAAATTGGTTTACATACTTAGTTGCATAGCTCGCTATGGGATACATTATTTACTTCATTTTTGGTCACAAATAATGCCACTTACTTTTTGAAAGATTACGGATTAACTTAAGCGGATTGAACTGATGACAAAACTTTACCTGCCCGGAGTTGTTCTTGGAGGGGACACCGTAACGTAGTACATATTCTTACTTTTACTGCCCAGGGTGTTCTTGGAGGGACACCGTTGACGGGAGTAAACATTTTTCACTTACTGCCCGGGTTTTCTTGGAGGGACACCGGAAACGGGAGTACATAGTTTTATATCACAAGCCCAAAAATTGGGAACATACAGAGTCAACTATCACAGCGTCATGACTGTAAATCACTTGGAGGGTGAGCGTTCGAATGTTATAAAAATAGATCTATTCGGGTGGATCCCTGTTCGGGTGATTAGCGATCGCCGGGAACGAACATTATAGCGTGATGTCCACCGCGTAATGAAGTACAAATAGATCTATTCGGGATTGACAACGCCACCGTTTCGTTGATTAGCTATCACTGGAAACTTACGTTATAACATTTCGGATTATCACGTTGGGGACTAACGGCCCTCCCAACAATACATAAGAATGCTTACATCTGAATTATTATCTCAGTTTTCATGAGCTTAGAGTAAACGTAAACATTGTTTTATACTCACATGGCTATTACGGTGTCTGAATAAAATGGCACTACATATTGAAAACATTGGTGTGCATAAAATTGGTCAAGGCATTCTTATAAATCTTGGAATAAGATTGGTACATTTGGTGACATTAAATGGTCAAGCATTCTTTAAAATCTTTAGGAATAGATTGGTAAACTTTTGGTGACATAAAATGTGTCGTGCATTCTTTATAAAATCTTGCTTGGGATTTTTTAACATGATACTAGTGATGATACAGAGTGATTACATTCATAATTAAACAAAATCTAATGAACTCCACCAACTTTAATGTTGACACTTTTAAGCATGTTTTTCCTCAGTTGAATTAGATGCTTGGAATATTGATATGTGCATAGGAGTCATTACATTTAAGTTTTTTTCAAGTGAAGCAATTAGGACAACTATTATTTTGGTATCAGAAAAATCAACGAGATTGTTTTACAAACAGCGACACATATAGAGGTCGTCTCCTGTATCTAGCGACTGTGTATAATGAAGTAGCAACCCAAGTGGTATTTTTTTTTTTTCCCGTTGCGTTGTCATATTTTTTGGGTGTTACAAGATTGGTATCAGAGCACTGGCAAGAGAGAACTAGGTTTTGCAATATTTTACCTAAAGACTATAGTCGTTTTTCACGAAACATGCATCACATCAACATTTTCAAAGCGCAAACACGCTACTTGCTCATGTGCTTACATTTTTATTACTGCTGCATTAAGCGCATACGATGGACATAACATATATGTAATTATATATCTTACATCTTTTCGCAGTGCAAATGCCACATTTATTTATAAAATAGTTATTTATATAAAATGAGCCGCATCGATTCTTAAGACATTGTGAGTTGCCAATGGTCCACGTTCTACTCGTTATGACATTGTGAGTTATTAATACATGGTCTCATCTTTACTTCTAAACATTGGTGAGTAGCACAATGGTACTCATTTCGTTCCTCAGACATAGTAATTAAACATGAACTCCTAAGATATTATTTTTTCTTCCCCGGTTCAACTAGGAGTATATTAATAGCTACATTGTAATACACCGGAGACCGTTATAATAGGTTGTTTTACATGGAATATGTAATGAATCAAGTATTACAATCTTGTATGGGCGGGACTTTTAATATAGAGGATTGATATGATAATTAGCTAAAGTAAGCAAAACCCGTCACATTCTGTTTACTTTGGAATGTTGGTAGAATCTAAGTATTACAAGTCTTGAATGCGGCGGGACTTTGTAATATACGGATTGATATGAAAATTGCTAAAATGTAAACAAAACCCGATAACCGTATTTCTGATTTACATTAAATTATGTGTGAATCTGAGTATTCCAAGTCTTGTATTGGCGGGGCTTGTAATAGGATGATGATACGATAATTGCTATGTTAACCCGTTATAATGGCCCTTTATCGTATTATACTCCTAAACCGATGTACTCCCGTAACTACCTTGAACTCTTATGTTGAATTCTCGCCTGGCAGTTTTTTACCGCCCATCTCATCCGAATACGAGTTTTTAAACACTCGTTCCCATACACAAAAGAACACATGCATCGTCATGTCAACCACCTTGAAGGTTTAAGAAGTACGCGTATTGCATCGGAATTATTAAGTAGGATGATTTATAATCTGTTATTTAAAAGGATTGGAAACCCTCTTCATTTTAAGAAATACATGGTAAATCACCGAACATTAATTTTATCATTTCTACTTACATAAATTTGAACGCTTCTTTATGTAAATACGAAATTATAAATGAGTGGCTTAATGGTATCCGATATGGACACGAGTATGACCCTGAAATCGATAATCATCAGAATCCGTTATTAAAAGGGGTTTAGAGACACAATCGTCACTTTTGCCCTCAGCAGAATCTTAAGGCCCTCACTTGTATCTACCTTATCACAGTTCTTTAAGTTATTACTTTGTTGTTGCTAATCATCGTGAATCACGAATTGTTCGTGGAACTACCCGACTTGTTACAACATTTGAGCAATTGGAGCAGATTCATCGAACTAACAACTAGAGTACCATAATCCCGCCGTCTAGACGCCATAAGCTCTCTCAGCTAGAGCTATCCCCTTATGCATTGAACTTTAATTCTGGGAGATAACCGTTTTCCTCTCGAGGGTCCTCTACCCTCTGTATCCCAATCAACCATTTGTTTATAGTATTGTTATGGTCGTGCTGTGTGGGACCAATGGAGCGGGGTCCCGACTGACTCAACTTTAATCTAATAGGTATGCAACTCCCCTTAAACGAGATAAACACCTATCGACGAAACAGATAGTTGGACTATTCATTTCGGGCCACTAGTAGGAAGACTTAGGTCGCGATACATCCTAGTACTGCCAAGTAAGTTGGGTACTTACATCCATAAGCCACGTTGATGTGAATCATCGAACCTTACAGATAGTAGAAACGAGACTCCGTCCTCGGACATTTAGAAACTTATACAAACATACTCACGCGACTACACCTTCTTCTTGAGGTTTTCACTATAATGAGACTTTCCCTATAACGCGGTTATACCAGTCATAAGATCTGTAATGATATATTTTGAGATACCCATTTTGATGGATTAAATATCCTGGACAAACCTAGCCAAAATTTTTGGTAGATTGAGAAGTGTAGAAACACCGAATTTTGCTGAATAAAGTTATCAGCGTCTTGTTTAGAACGAGTTTATTAAACCTTAAGTCTTTCCTTGGTCACACAATCGGATAACACAAATTTAATCTCGGGACGAGATTTCTTTAAGGGGTAGGTACTGTAACATCCGGGAATTTTCGAAATTTTAAAGGACTATTTTAATCTTTGACTTTTCGAGTCTGACTTGACCTTTTTGACTTTTGGTCGTTCATTGTCACATAAAAGCAATTACCGCGTGACCGGTAAAATTTTCAGAACATATTTTAAATAATAAATCATATTTATTATTACATCTCTCAAGGGAAAGTTATTTTTAACTTATTTGATTCGAAAACGAAAAAGGATATATATTAATTCATAGTTGATTTATCAAAAACGAACCACTAAATCACGTTTTCACGATTCGGACCCTAAAGCAATTTGATGTAAAACGACATTCCAGACAACTTTTTAGTTTTGACCGAGACCCGAAAACAGTCAGAAGGTGACTGAAATGCCCTCGCAAGGTCTTGGAAACCGCACACAACGCGTACCGGCCCAAAAATAATTAAATTACATTTAATTATCACGTTTTATTAAATAAAAATATTTAATAAATTTGTTATCATTTTATTTAGTAACGTTGTTAAAGACGCAAATATACGGGTTAAAAATGTATTTTTATTTTTACTTTCGGACGAGACATAACCGGGTTTCCAAACGAATAACAATACAAAATGAACCCTAGACTATGGGGGACTTTTCACTTTCTTTTATATATATATAAAATCTTATATCTCATTTCATTTTCATATTCATTTCCATCTTTTGTATAACACACATACTCATAAACTCTCCCTCCCCTCCCATAAATTCCGGCCGCCGGCCAGCCACCGTCACCACCATGCCGCCGCCGCCGCCGGAAAACTTTTCCGGCGGATTTTTCCGGCGAACACCAAATGTTATCCTCATCAACGGATCTACCCGATCCCCATACTCACTCTCCTCCACGCGCTACCCCCACCGAAACCACCACAGCCGCGCCACCATCTCCATAGCCGAACCACAACCATCTCCACCCCGCTGTCACCATAAAGGGTGCGCTGGGTTTCTAGTCCGCACCAACAAGGTGCGTTTGGTGGTACTTAACCACCACAAGGGGTGTTTTGTTTCGGCTGTAAACCATCACAAAAGGGGGCGGCAGCTGCCACTATAGGGCGCGTTTGGCGGGCTGCCGCCGTTATAGGGTGCGTTTGGGTTGGGTTTATCAGCGGGGGGTGTTTGTTTGCTATGTATAACAGCAAGGGGTGTTTGTTTCGGTATAAAACCACCACGAGGGTGGTATGGTTCGGTGGGCAGCCGCCACCATGGGGTGGGTCGGGGTGACAGCCACCGAAGAGGGAGTCGGAGTGGGTCTTGGTACAAAAAGGGGTGCGGCTGGTTTGGTTTTGCACCGGTAGGGGTGGGTTTGGCTCGGGGTTTAGAACCGCAGCGGGTTTAACACCGGGGGGGAGGGGGGGTATGGGGTTGTGTCGGGTTGGGTTGTTTGGTTCGCGGGTTATCACCCACGGGTGTGTGTGGGTTTGTGGGTTAACAAAACGGGGACAGCCGGGTTGGTTTCCGGACAGCCGCCCAAATAGGGTGCGTTTGGTTCGAGACAGCGGGGGACCGCCTGGCGGGAAACGAGCTGGTCGGCGTCGTGGGTTGCACAAAGCTTAGGGATTTGGGAATGGTTGTTGGTTTTGGTGCTACGGGCGGGTTTATCGGGGGAATCGGGGCGGGGACAAGCCGGGATAGTCCGGGGACAACCACCAACATAGGAGTGTACTTTGTCGGGTTTAGGCTGTGGGAAAGGCGGAAGGGTGGGGGGGGACAGCTGGGATGTTGTCGGGTTTGTTTGGTTTTGTAACACGGGAAACGGGTGGTGATTGTTGTCTGACACGAAAAGGGTGCGTTTAATTTAAAAGTATTCGATTAATTTCGTTTATATTATCGATTAATTGTTATATGTGATGAAAATCTAATGAAACTTGCGACGTCTATAATATGTGATATAAATGTTAAATCGGGTTGATTTAAATCTTATAAGCGATACTAGATATATTTTAGACGAGAGTTGAACTAAAACGGACTTTGGCGCGTTTTGTAACGAATAATTAAGAGCAGAAATGTAACATTGAGTTTCTGGATTCGAGATTGGGAAAAGATAGATTTGGTCTTACAAAATTAAAAATTTTATTTTGAGGATCGTTTTGATATAAAACGGGACTTTTAACTCCCAATAACGAAGAAACTGGAACGAAATCGAAATATACACTTTAGTAGAAAAATAGGTTATTTTTAATATATATTAAAAATGGCAGATTTATTAATTAAACGATTTGAGCACTTTCGAGTCCGTTTCAGCCTTCCGGCGAAACACGAAAGTTGTTCGTAATGACGTTTTACTTTGCCGCGAGGATTATCAGTTTTAAAACTTGAGATATAGCTGGGGCAAACTAAAGGTCAAACGTAAATGTCAACGGATATTTTATAATTAATTTTAATTACATTATGAGTTACGATTTTGAATTGATAAAATAATTTAGTCGGTTTATTATATTATTTCAATAATAGTTTTAAGATCATTGTTTGGTTTCTAAAAACGGGTAGGTTAAAATAGTTAAACTTTCCTTTAAATATTAGAGTTAAGTTTATATTGGACGGTAAAATAGTATATATACATAAATTATACTAAAGTGTTAAGGTTTAAAGACGCGCAAACGTGGATTTCTCATCACATGTTTATAATGTATGAATACATATAAAATTATATGATTTTGTGAGGTTAACGATGTATGCATTCGTTGGTTATATTTATTACGTGTTTATAATCAAACGACAGTATTTTAGGTCGTGGTCGAGGATAGTTGAGATTAGATTCAGTTGTGATTTACATTGGATTAATTGATCGTGGTTTTAATAATGTGGTTCTTAGCCTCGCTTTTAAATCTTTCTGAATGTTTTATAATCCAGCGAAGGGGATACAAGCTTGTCTACAACTTCTTATACTTACTCGGTTAACTATAAACAACTTGTGATTAGTTTTTAATGGATTTAGTTTGAGTTTATAGCTCCTGTTTTTACTCGTTTTACATATATTTTGGTAGTGTGAGAAAAATGCTTGTTTGCAAACTGAATTTTACATGATTGATTACAAATTGGTTTACATACTTATTTGCATAGCTCGCTATGAGATACATGATTTGACATCATTTTTGGTCACAAATACATACTTGACTTTCATTTAAAATGATTACGGATTAGCTTAGGCTGATTGAACTGATAACAACAAATTAGCTGCCCAGTGTTTTGGATGGGGACACGGATAACGGGAGTACATATTTTTACTTTACTTCCCGGGTGTTCTTGGAGGGGACACCGGTAACGGGAGTACATATACTTTAAATCTCTGCCCGAATTGGGTACATACAAGTCTACGTCACAGCGTCATGAACTGTAAATCACTTGGAGGGTGAGGCGATATGTTATGAAATATGAATCTATTCGGGTAGTGGATCCCTGTTCGGGTGATTAAGCTATCGCCGGTAACGAACTTTATAGCGTGATGTCCTACTGCGATGATATAATATAGATCTTATTCGGGATTGACAAACCCCTGGTTCGAGTGATACGCTATCCTGGGAACGATAACGTTGTAACAATGTAGGATTACGTTGGGACTATAGGCCCCCGTACAAAATACAAAAGTGATACATATTTGGTTGACAGTAATTTGTCATGCGTTATTTTTATAAATTTCTTTGGGATAATATTGGTACTTTTGGTGACAATAATATGGTCGTGCATATTTTCTAACAATTTAAATTGTACTGTGAGGACACGGTGTTATAAATATATTTGTTGAAACTTAATTCATATTTAAAACTATCTACATGACTCAACCAAATTTATATGTTGACAACTTTAAGCATGTTTTCTCAGTGAATTAGTGCTTGGATGAATTGATGTGCATGGGAGTCTATTTACATTCAAGTTTTTCATTGATGATGCATTATGGGAACCAACTATTATTTTGATTTCGAAAATCAACGAGATTGTTTTACAAACGACTCAATCTTAGAGGTCGTTCTCTTGATCTAGGCTGCTGTATTATGACGTAACACCCATGTGGTATTCAGGCTGCGTTGTTCATAATTTTTAGGGGTTGTTACAATATCTTGTTTATCTAAAAGCATAGTTGTATACGGATCACTCGGCTTTAAAGAGTAACCTTTGTGAATAATACAAGACGCTAAGTCGGAGGTTGCTCGGTGGGTTCTTCTTCCTACAAGAATTTGATTTCACCATCCGTGATAAAAATAGAAGTGAGAACCTTGCGGCGGATCCATTTATCTAGACTTGAGAATCCTCATATGGGATGTGTTAGATAACTAGGACATAAATGGGAAACATTTTCCTTTGAGACTCGTGGAGTTATTTCTAGTGAAAGTACCATGGTTTGCGGACTATGGCAAATTTCCATCGCGGGAATTTTATCATCAATGGAATGAAGACCTCAGACAAATAAGAACAGAAGTTTTTCAAAGGAGCGTTTAAACGTTAATTTCTGGGTCGATCCTATGTTTTCGTTATTTGTGCTGAATCTAAATCATTAATCGAAGGTGTGTGCATGGGCAAGAAGCTCTTTGACATCATCAGGCTTGTTCCTATGAAGGACCCCCCGCACCGGGGGCCATCATAGTGCCAATCTCACCGCTCGAAAAGTATTTGATGCCGATTTCTTTTGGCCGACCATATATCGAGATGCCCATAATATGATCAAATCTTGTGATACGTGTCAAAGACAAGGCAAAATTTCACAAAGAGATGAAATGCCTCAAAACGTTTTTCAAGTTTGTGAAATCTTTGATGTATGGGGTATCGATTTTATGGGTCCATTCCCATCTTCACGAGGGAATAAATACATCCTCGTAGCTGTTGACTATCTTTCAAAGTGGGTAGAAGCGAAGGCGCTCCCCACAAATGATGCTCGAGTTGTAGTTAAGTTTTTGAAATCTCTTTTTGCCCGATTCGGAACACCTAGAGCTATAATAAGCGATCGTGGGACCCATTTTTGTAATGATCAATTTGCTAAAGTAATGTCTAAGTATGGGGTCACTTATCGTCTTGCTACCGCTTATCACCCTTAAACGAGCGGTCAAGTGGAGGTGTCCAATCGCGGCTTGAAACGTATTCTTGAGAGGACGGTTAGAGAAAACCGTGCCTCGTGGTCCGACAAACTAGATAGCGCTTTATGGGCATTCCGTACCGCTTTTAAGACACCGATTGGTTATACGCCTTACAAACTCGTGTATGGAAAGTCTTGCCATTTACCTATCGAGTTAGAGCATAAAGCATATTGGGCTTTGAAA
>BQNB010165972.1:0-14161 GCA_026074375.1 Tanacetum coccineum | reverse complement strand
ACACCATCAGTTTCTCAAAATGCATATCATACCCCTCCAATCTCACAACAACCACAAGCTGAGTTTCCCCAAATATACTCAAGTCTTGCTGTTCCAGTATTTCTACCATGTGATGATTCAATTACTTGTCTCAACAAAGCAATGGCATTTTTGTCAACTGTTGTATCACGTTTTCCATCAACCAACAATCATCTCAGAATATCTTCCAATCAAAGAAACCAAGCTACCATTCAAGATGGCAGGGTTACTCTTCAATAAGTGCAAGGGAGATAGGGTCAGAGTTTTGCTGGTATGGGGAATAAAGGAAATGCTACAAGCTCTAGGGGAAATAATGATGCAGGTCAAGCAAGGGTTGTTAAGTGCACTCAGTCAATCAACCACCTGAACACCTCAGAAAATGGACCAAGGATCACCCATTGGATAATGTCATTGGCAGTCCTTCTCGACATGTCTCTACAAGACATCAACTATAAAACGAAGCCCTATTTTGCTACTTCGATGCTTTCCTTACTTCTGTTGAACCAAATAATTATAAAGAAGCTTTGAAGGAAGCCTATTGGATCGAAGCTATGCAAGAAGAGCTACATGAGTTCGACCGACTTGAAGTATGAGAGCTCGTACCTCATCCAGATCGTGTCATAATCATTACCTTACAGTGGATTTTCAAGGTGAAATCAGACGAACTAGGAGGTATTTTGAAAAACAAGGCTAGGTTGGTGGCAAGGGGATATCGTCAAGAAGAATGAATCGACTTTGAAGAATCTTTTGCACCGGTTACACAACTAGAGGCCATAAGAATCTTTATTGCATATGTCGCTTATATGAACATGATCGTCTATCAAATGGATGTCAAGACGGCGTTCTTAAATGGTATATTACGAGAAGAGGTCTACGTCAGTCAACCAGATGGATTTGTAGATCAAGATAATCCCAACCATGTGTACAAGCTGAAGAAAGCTCTTTACGAGCTAAAGCAGGCTCCACGGGCTTGGTATGATTTGTCATCATCGTTTCTACTATCCCAGAAGTTCTCCAAAGGCGCTATTGATCCCACATTATTTACTCAGAAAGAAGGCAAAGACATCTTACTGGTAAAAATCTATGTAGATGACATAATTTTTGCCTCAACTGATCCTGCACTATGTGAAACATTTTCTAAAAAAATGTGTTTAAAATTTAAGATGTCGATGATGGGCAAAATGTCTTTCTTTCTTGGACTTCAAATTTCTCAAAGTCTTAGAGGCATCTTTCTTAACCAATCCAAATACGCTCTTGAGATAATTAAAAAGTATGGTATGGAAACCAATGACCTAGTGGATACTCTCATGGTTGAGAAATCTAAACTGGATGCAGATGCACAAGGGAAAGAAGTTGATCCCACATGTTATCGTGGAATGATTGGCTCCCTTATGTATCTGACATCCAGTAGACCAGACCTTGTATTTGCTGTGTGCATGTGTGCCCGGTATCAGGCTAAGCCTACAGAAAAGTACTTACATGCAGTTAAGCGAATCTTTTGATACCTATGAGGAACCATTAACATGGGTCTATGGTATTCGAAGGATTCCTTTATTGCACTAACAGCTTTTGCATATGCAGATCATACTGGTTGCCAAGATACCAAAAGAAGTACCTCTAGCAGTATGCAGCTATTGGGTGACAGATTAGTGAGTTGGTCATCAAAGAAACAGAAAAGCACGACCATATCCAGTACAAAAGCTGAATACATCGCCTTATCCGGATGTTGTGCTCAAATCCTCTGGATGAGATCACAACTGACAGACTTTGGCCTTGGAATCAACAAAATACCTCTGTACTGTGATAACAAAAGTGTCATTTCCTTATGCTGTAACAACGTCCAACATTCCAGATCCAAGCATATTAATATCGAATACCACTTCATCAAGGAGCAAGTGGAAAATGGGGTGGTTGAGCTATACTTTGTCAGAACAGAGTATCAACTAACAGATATCTTTACCAAGGCATTGGGACGAGAAAGACTTGACTTTCTTATCAACAAGCTTGGAATGAGAAGTATGTCTACTGAAACGCTGAAAAGACTGGCAAAACAAGAAGAAGAGTGATGGTGGCATATCTTCTTGTATCCTATGTAAATATATAAAATCATAAAAACACAAAAAAATATTTTCTATTTTTTTAGAATAGATTTTTATGAAAAGAAAAAACAAAAAATATAAAACCTACAAAAAGGAAATAGAAAATTCAAAAATATGTTTTTCATGACATGTCTTCTGAAAATCGATAATATTTACTGCTTTAGAAATGTTATTCAATAATGACACGGAGCTGTAAATAAAGTTCTAGCATAAGTTCTAAATATTTTCAAAACATGTCATTGGCTTGCAGTTATTTCATACTGCAACCCGTTCTTCATCTTAAAGGCAAGTATTTTTTTCAAAAAAAAAACTTAACCTCTCAACGGGAATTAATTTTCTCTTCGGGCATGATCTACTTTATGACCAGCAAAGGCTTGTGTATACTTGCTAACACAATCCCCGGACCTATAGAAAATAAATGTACGTGTCATTGCATTTTATTTTTCAAAATAAAAAAATCTTATTTTTTTTGCTGGTTTTGAATTTTAAAACAAATTAATCATCTCCGTGTTTTATCAAAAAATGATTTTCAAAGACAAATTGAACTCTCAAACAATGACTACAAGTATTTAAATAGAAAACAGTTCATTATTTGAGGAGGAGAATGTGTCAAATAATCTTCTTCAGAATTCATTTGAAAATTCAAAAGAAAATCAAGGAATAAAAAAAAGGTTTTGGACAATAACGGATCAATATTTAAAGGGGACTTAATTAAGTTTAACTCATTTGGTCTTTATATGCTATTTTTTTAATCCTTTAGGGACTTGATTGCAAAATAAAAGGCTTAGACTAGTTTGTATTAGTGTGTCATTTATCAAAGTTGGTTATAAGTTATTAAAAGCTTAATTGTAAAATGATAGGAGTTATAAACCGCAGGGACTAAAAGTGCCAACAATTCAAAGTTTCTTAATAACATTTCCTCCCTAGCCGACTTAGTCATAGCATTCAAAAATTCCAAACCATTTTTCCTCTCTAGTTAAAATCGGCCAAGTCAAGAACATCTATAAATCGTGTGTTTTAATCCATAAGGTAAACTACAAATAAACATCAACTAATCAAAAGGAATTGACTTAAAACTCATTTTTTCCATTCGAAAACCCATAAAATCAAACTAGGGTTCTTCAAAATTAAAAGTGATATTTTTGTCTAATTGATAAGGGGGTTTTGATGCCTAGGGGTATAATAATACTTGTGTAAAACAGTTTTGGATGGGGTTACAATCAAATGTTTTCTTGATGATCTTGTGGGTCGAAATTTGAGTAAAATCGAGTAGGGTGTATGAATGTTCATGGGTTTGTGTTTAAGTGCGTTGTATTGTGTCCTTGTTAGTGTTAGAGTGTGTATCAAATAGGTAAAGCATCAAGTTTGGGTTTTTTTGGCTTAAAATTTGGAAATTAGCTCAAAAAGCTCATAAAATTAGTGCTCTTGGTGTAATTCATGATAAAAAGATTCATGTGATAAAATATGCTAGAAATCATGTTATTGAATGTCTAAATGTCTCGGATTTCATTTCCTTAGGTGTTAGGTAACTTAGCCGATTTTGCCATATAATATGTAACATTGGCCGATTTAGCCATATTCAAGTGTGTAGCCGATTAAGACATGATGGAAAAATGCCTAGCCGATTTAGACATGATGGAAAAATGCCTAGCCTATTTAGACATGATAAAATTGCTTAGCCGATTTTGCCATTTGTTTTAGCCTAGCCGAATTTGCCATTTGTCTTAGCCTAGCCGATTTTGCCATGTTTTTATACCTAGCCGATTTAGCCATGTTGCTTAGCCGATTTATACATGATGTTATGTTTGTTATAGTTTGATCTTGGATTGCTTACGTAAAAACTTTATTTTTTTGGTTTAAAAAAAAAAAAAAAAAAAAAAAATAAAAAAATTAACTTTAACCTGAATTTATGATTTGTCTTGGTTACCAACATTTGGACTGTTGACATTCCATATGATGACTTTTGACCGTTGACCAGTTAGTATGACTTTTGCAATTCATGTTTTTGTTCAAAAACCATGTGTAATCCCATGAATTAAATAACTAGTCTACATTTTTAATCAATCTCAACCAACATGATCAAAAACCTAAACAGTGATATATATATATATACTATTATATAAAAATATATACTATATATAATATATAATACTATATATATATATATTTGCTTGTATATAAACTGTATTGGACTATTTCTTTCAGAATCATGAATCCATTCTTTGCTCAACAAGTTGCCCTTGATGATGCCTTGGTTGCACCTGATAATCGTGCTATGATTGGCAAGTGCAACATGAGGATTGAGCCAACAAAGACTCATAAAGAAGCCACTTACCAAGTTGTTCTTGACACTCTCAAACTCTCTCCCTGTTACAAAGCTTTCTTAGTCACTGCTGATATCCCTGAGATCTACATGCATCAGTTTTGGTTTACAATCTCTAAGATCAAAGACTCGTCATCTTACCAGTTCAAGCTTGACAAAAGAAGTTCAGAATTGGTGTAGAAGTCTTTCGTGAAATTCTCTAGATTTGTCCTAAACTCCCTAATCAAGAGTTTGTTGAACCACCTTCTCATGAAGAAATTGTCACATTCATCAAAGGAATTGGTTACAAAAGAGATTGGAATCTATCACTGAGTTGTATATTGATCACATGAGTCAACCATGGAGAACCTTCGCTTCTATCATTAACAAATGTCTTTCTGGGAAAACTACAGGTGTTGACCAGCTCTGACTTTCAAGAGGTCAAATCCTGTGGGGTACGTACTATAAGAAGAATGTATATTTTGTTGAGTTAATTTGGAAAGACTTTATTTACCAGATTGACAGCAGACAAACCACTGCTGCAAGACGTTCAAACATGCCGTATCCCAGGTTTACAAAGGCAATCATTCAACACTTCATCTCTAAAGACAAAACCATTTCCATGAAGAAATAACAATTTGTTCTAACGCACTCAATCAAGGATGAAGTGTTCTGGATACTGGAAGTTTGTTTCCAAGTATAAAGACGGCAAGTAGAATGGGCAAAACAATTCAGATGCATGGTGTCTAAAGAAATCATAGAAACTACAGCTTATAAGACTTATCTTGCTTTCGCAACTAGAAAAACCATTCACAAGAAAGCTAGAAAAAGGAGAAAAGCTGCTACTACTATAATGAAGGAAAGTTCTCTCACTATTGATGACAATATTATCTCTGAAGACCCTGATGTTACTCTTGAATTAGCCAAGTCAATGAACAAAACTAAAGTTAAAGAACAAGAAGCAGCAGGACTTGTGCATGAAACTCATGAACGTATAATCGCTAAAAAGCCTACTGAAAGAAGAAAGCAGACAGGAGTTGTCTTCAGAGCTACTCCAACAGTATCAAAGATGGAAACCACTTGGTTCAATCTATAAACCACAGGTGTACAAGTCATGTCTAAAAAAAACGTCTGCTGTTATACAAAGAAGCCCCATCAAAGCCCGTAAATCTAGACGTTAAGTGAAGGAGCAGGTTTGAAACTAGAGTTCTCGAATGATCTAAAGGTCAATTTTTGTAAGCTACTTGATGTAGCAAGAAGAAAGTGGGGTAATGGATAGTGACATTGAAATCTAATGAAAAAAGAAGTTCATGGATCTACTCAGATGATGATAAAGAAAACACGCATGATAATGATGAAACATAAAGAGATAAGTACGTGCATGAAGATGAATACATACATAAGGATGTTGATGAATGAACTTAATCAAAAAATGAAGATCAAGCAATGGATGATGCTAAAAAGAATGATGAAGACATAGCAGAAGAAGAAAAAGATACCGATCAAGAACCTATTCAAGATGAACAAGCTAAAGATGAGGTAGCAGGTAGTCTGGTCTCAATGACACATAAAGAGAAACCTAAACTACTGATCTCTACATCCAGCCAATCTGTGTCATCTAACTACGGTAATCAATTTCTTATCTCTTCTCCTAAATGTTCATTACTAGGCATTGTTAAGGAATCTATAGATGCAAAAATTACATCTACGATAGATGTACAAATTCAACAAGAGATTCTGTCTGTACTTTCAACACATTTGCTTGATGTACTTGCTTCTGTTGTTCTGCCAACACCAATAACTCCAACACCTCCACCAATCCCAACAACAATAACAACAACTGAAGCTCCTACTTCCACTTCTGTAAATCCTGAATCTGAAACCCTTTCTGCTATCCAGCTTAGAGTATCTGACTTGGAAAAGGAAGTCAAAGAACTCAAACAAGCTGATCACTCTACAACACTTTGTGCTTTAATTAGATCTGGAGTTCCATCAGCTGTAAATGAGTCTCTTAGATCATGTTTGGGAGACGCTCTTTAGAAGGAGTTCTAGAAGCACACTGAAGAACTTAGACATAAATACTCTCAAAAAAGTACCTCAGAGATTCAGAACATCAAGATGGAACATGTAGAAAAGCAGCAAAAGTCTCATTATACAATAAAATCATCTGATAAGACTACACTTGCTGAGTTTGATTAGAAACAAGCCCTGTTTGATTCCATGCATGAATCCAAGTCATTCAGCAAACATCCTGCAAACAAGACTCTGTATCACGCTCTTATAGAATCACTGATAGCGGATGAAAACGCCATTGATCAAGGAGTTGCTGATTTAATCAAACACATGAAAAGACCGCATAAGAATGATGATAGAGATCAAGACCCTCCTGCTAGACCAGACCAAGTGTTAAAGAAAAGGAAGACAGACAAGGATGCAGGACCCTGTAAATAAAGTCCGAGCAGAAGTTGTAAATATTTTTCAAAACTGTCATTGGCTTGCAGTTATTTCAGACTACAACCCGTTCTACATCTTAAAGGCAAGTTTTTCATCAAAAAGAAAACTTGACCTCACAACGGGTATTAAGTTTTTTGGGTATGATCTACTTTATGATCATGCAAAGGTTTGTGTATATTTTGCTACACAGCCCAGGCTTTCTATAAAATATGTGTACATGTCAGTGCATTTATTTTTGAGAATAAGAGAAATCTTATTTTATTTGGTGTTGATTTAAAAACAAATTAATCATCTTAGTGTTTCATCAGGAAATAAATTTTCAAAGACAATTTGACCATTCAAACAACGACTACAGCTCTTTCAATAGAAAACGGTTCATTATTTGAGGGGGAGAAAGTGTCAAATAATCTTCTTCAAAAATCATTTGCAAAAGTTGTGTGGAATTGGAATACAACATTGAAGAATGTTACCGTGCTTTATCTGATCAACTGGATTGGAACAACCCTGAAGGAAATCTTTGTCCTTATGACCTAAACAAGCCTCTTCCTTTGCACGAATCTCGAGGTTGTCTCACTGTCCCTGCTAATTTCTTCTTCAACAATGATCTTGAATATCTGAGAGGAGGAAGCAATGACAGAAAGTATACGACATCAATAACCAAGACAAAGGCTGCAAAGTATGAGATAGAAAGCATTGAAGACATGGTTCCCATCTTATGGAGTCCAATAAAGGTAGCTTATGACAAGTATGCTGCTTTAGGGATTTCTCACCGGGGACCCAAACGTCAAAGGTTTTACAGATATGTTATCAATAGGGTGTCCAAGCATGATGTTTACTCCACCATGAGGATCCTGAGTGTCACCAGTGTCACTTTTGATGAGTGGTATGAATATGGTCATCTGAAGGAGATTGTTGTTCAAAGAGCAGATCATAAGTTATACAAGTTCATGGAAGGTGACTTTCCTAGACTACATCTGAATGACATCGAAGACATGTTACTTCTCGTTGCTCAAAACAAGCTCAACAACCTCGATGACAATGTCATTGTCCACTTAGCATTGGGTTTACGTATGTTCACTCGAAGGATTGTGTAGCAATTCGTAAATTTTCAAGTCAAATATTTAAACCCTGACTTTCATTTATAAAATTTATTTTATGTAATTTTTTGCTTTTACGAGTAACCGACAAAGCTATTCCGCGTACGGCCTTTAACGTACATTTATTTAAGCACCGTCATTAGATGTATGTCATCTATGAACCCTACGTATTTTATCATTTTCTAAATGTATTTCGAATGCTGTAGTTTTATTTTTAACTTAAGCGTTTATTTTTCGTGTTTCACATTTAACCTTCGTGTAATGTAACTTTTAAAATATCAGACTTCGATAATACCCTCTTTTACAAATTGTGGGACAAGTTTAAAAAAATAAACACATCCCACTCACTCATGGGTATGGCACCACAAAGGACCAAGTGTCCTTAGTTGATGTCTTACTCATCTAAAAAGTACACATGTATACTTGAAGATGCATGTATACAATTATACCTAAACTAGAAAGTTACACATAATTTCATTTTTTTCTTCATGTCACCAACTCACAAACTCTCCCTTGTTGCCTTCCCCTTGACATCCCAAATCACATCCACAAACACATATTTCACTTTTCCTTCTAGCTAATCTTATTGATCAAGATAGAAGGTCTTAGGATATAGTCTTGGTTCTTGGTTTATTTTATACATAAAACTACATCAACAACACCATTTAAAGTAATTGGAGCTGAAGTGAAAGGTGTATTTCTTATGGCTATAAGCTTGAGTAAAAATCATATTGGGTGATTTCGTTGGTGTCTTGGAGGCAAGAGTAGTATTGTTGGAGTTTTGTTGTTATGATTTCCACATTTCTTTGTAAGATCGCCATTTGTTTTTGTTGTTGTAAATTATTTTGTAAACTTGTAATTTTCTGTAAATCTATGTATTTGTATATATTTTGTACATTATTTGTAACCTTGGGCATTGTACTTGGGATATAAAACTAGAAAACTACTCTAGATAATGCTTTTGGTTATAGTTTTGATTTTGTTTCTGGATCAGTAGCACAAACGTATTAATCTGAAAAAATGGATAGATTTTGGACCTTAGGTAAAAATATAGAGAGAGAGATTATTGTCTTGGCTTCGATTCGTCGGGTCGCACAAGTCGTGACGATACCCGTTGAATTAATTAGAGCAAAAACGATACAAGTGCGCAAAATCTACACACTAAACTTTAATGGATAAAAACTCATAAAAATTGTTAAAAACCATCTACTGATCCTTCAATAAAAATTATAGCCAACATCTTAACGTAAATTCTGAGAGTTGAATGGACCCAAGAACGTTTACGGCTTAGAAGATATGGCCATTTTACCGAGACTGTTGTAATCTGCCGAAAATCAGAATTGACATAGAGTGATGTTTTAATTATCTGAACTAGCGTAAGTGTAAATTGGAGTACCGAGAACCACAAATCAGTAAACAAGATTCAAATACGGACCTGGTGGACATAAAAACCGAGTCGTAACTCTCAACGAGATAGGAGATATAAGCTTGCAAAGTCGGACAAAATGTATAAAAACATAACTTTTGGCCATTATCGTTAATTGAACCGTTGAACCGTTTTTATAAAACCCGAGGTGGTAAAAACTACTTATCAGAAAAATAAACTCGTTCACATTTCTGTAGATTAATAAAACCGAGACCCGACCTACTTAAAAACTAGATGACTTAGATATATTAAAAATGCAAAACCCGAGAACCAAATAACTTATAAATTAGGACTTATAAACCCGAATTAAAAATTCTAAAACCCCATTAGACCTATTATTGGGCTTACATCTAAGACTATTATTATGCTTACACATAGGTTTATTATTGGGCTTTCACCTAGACTAATTATTGAGTCATGTTTTGGGCTTATAACTAAATTAATTTATCAAAACTAACTCTCATGTTTAATAAAAATTTATAAAACCCAATTGTACAATGTCTAAACTATATTTTTATAAAAACCTTTATAAAATAAACTCGTTTCATTCTCTTACGTTGTCGTTTATACCTCTAAGGCGCGCCACTTTATTCTAGGTCGCCGTTAGAAGCTCGTGGTTCCTCGACTTATATTATTCCGTCATTTACCCTCGTCATCATCATCTCTATTGCTATCATCATTTGTTACCACTTTGTGCAAGGTGAGTTCATAGCCTCGCTTTTACTTTTTTAACTATTTTATGAAAACCCGCGAGGGAGATACATGCTAGTTTTACTAAGTAAACTTATTGATTTCTACTACATAAGCGTTACATGACTGTTTTTACTAAAAGCTTTTACTTGCTTACTACATGACTTCTAAAACATGTGCGATACATGGTTGTTTACTCATGAACTTACGAAAGCTTGATTTGCTACTATATGATTTGAGATCATTGAATTCCTATATATGAAACCGTAAGTTTTGAACACATTACTTGTTTTAAATTGAACACAAGTGATTTTATGGTATGCTTGACCCGATTATGAGATCATCCGCATGAGTAGCTATTGCCAAAGTCCCTAATTTCGTGAACCGTTAATTACCTTTCAGGGTAAGCGCTAATACATTTAATAGATCTATTAGGCTTGACAACCCCGTCTAGGGTATGAATCCATATTGTGGCCACCCTGTCAAACGGGCGTTTTGTATTGAGACAATATGGTATGAGGCAATAATACCTAAATTTGGGGCAAACTGTAGACATATACTTATATGTAGTGTTAAGGTGTCGGTGTCACGAGCTCAATGCGATAATGTTGGAATTATACATTGTATGTGTTACAATGTCCCATGAGAAATTATACTTGTGTTCAAAAGTTTATTACCTATTGTATATAAACTCTATGGATTCACTCAACATTATTTTTGACGTTTTAAGCATGTTTTATCTCAGGTTATCATTTTACTAGCTAAGCATTGGAAGCATACGAGTCGCACGGATATATTTTTGAAGGCTTTATAATTTGAGTACCATTCGATAAACGTTTTGAAAATGACTTCTATTACATTACAAATTGGACCTGTTGTAACTCTGATATTTTATAAAAATTATTGAATGGTTGACTTTTTAAAACGTCTCACTTAGAGTTGTTTTCTGTAACTTGTACTTTATGCTATGAAGTAGCACCCCAAGTGGTATTCCGTTGCGTAGTGATTTTGGAGGTGTTACAGATTGGTATCAAAGCACTGGTTATAGAGAACTAGGTCTTTTTTAAAACCTAGACTATAACAGCTCTTACGTTAAAACTCTTTTTATTGCCTGACACATCATCCATGCGCTCATGCCTCCTGAAAGCTTATACTTATTTTGGCATTATTATGTTTATATAAAGGATTGTTTATATAAATACTGAACTCTTTCAAGAACTTACGAGTAAAGCAATGGTCATTGCAACATTTCCATGGTTTTTCATGGCATTGCTTTACATAAAATTGAACTCACCGCCATTTGTTGTTCCGCTGATTATTTTACTATCTGACTCCAAATTTGAACACTCGTCTTATACTTTTGAATCGCATCATCATCTCGTGACCTATCATATAGTGACCTGTTGGTTATCGGAGCTCGCTTTAGCTCGTCACCTCGTAACATGCCGTTTTAGGGCATCTACTTTTGTGAACGCGATTGATTAATGTCTCATTATTCTTTTCGTTACTCCTTATGATTTTGGAGAATCATACCGCCAAGGAGACACCTTCTACTTAATGTAACTTTCACTTTGATTTAATATCGTGGTTTTGTGCCGACTATACTTAAGTAGGATGATTTATAATCTCCTTATTTAAATGAATTGGGACGCCTCTTCATTTGGATAGAGAAGTTATAAATCGTCGAACCATAAGTTTCTAATTCTTATTTACATGGATTGGGACGCCTTTGGATGTAAATAAAGAATTATAAATAAGTGGACTTAAATATATCTGACATGGTTTGTGTACGAGCGACTCTCTTACAATTCATAATTTCTTTGTACGAATCATTCATTGTCATCATTCATCATTATCATCATCATTCTTGTACGAATGAGTCTTTAAACTCTTTTCGATTCATAGTTTATTGTATGGATCTTTTTAAATGTGTATCGATCGTTGCGACCTTAACAAGCTAACCGCTAAGAACCGTAATCCGCTTTCGAGAATCGCCGACTTGTTTGATCAACTATAATGTTCTAGCGTACACTAGAAGATTGACTCGCAATCAGGTTATCATCAACAACTCCCGCTAAAGTTTTTGGTATTGTGGCTTTTACTCCTAGACTTTGGAGACACTACATATACGGTACAAAGTGTATAGTGAATACGGATCACAAAAGTCTTTAGTACACCCTCGACCAAAAGGAACTTAGCATGAGACAATATCGATGGATTGAGTTTCTCAGTGATTACGATTGCAAGATTCGTTATCACCCAGGTAAGGCGAATGTCATAGTCGATGCCTTGAGCCGAAAGGGAAGGATCAAGTCATTACGAGTTCGAGCCTTAATAATGACAATTCACAACAACTTTCCTACTCATACTCTCGGAGCTCAAGCGGAGGCCACTTTTTGAAAGGATAAGGGAACTGATCATGTATGAGTCACATAAGTCTAAGTACTCAATTCACCCTGGATTGGACATGTTGTATCATGATCTCAAACAACTATATTGGTGGCGGAATAAGAAAGCCGAAGGTGCCACTTATGTCAGCAAGTGCCTGACGTTTGCTAAAGTTAAGACATGATGTTAGAAACCGTCATGGTTATTGCAAAAACCTGAGTTTTCCACATGGAAAAGGGACCGAATCACAATGGACTTCATCACCAAGTTACCGAGGACATCGAGCGAGTATGACTTGATTTGGGTCATCATCGATCGTCTGACTAAATCTGCTCATTTTATGTCGATCAAGGAATAGACAATATGGAGAAACTTACCCAGATTTACTTAAAGGAAGTCATTTCCAAACACGGAGTTCCAGTATCGATCATCTCTGATAAAGATAGCCGATTTGCATCAAGATTTTAGAGTTCACTCTAGAGAGCATTGAGAACTCGTCTGGACATGAGCACTGCTTATCACCTACAACTCGATAGTCAATAGTGAAAGGATCATTCAGACCTTGGAGAACATGTTGCATACATATGTCATCGACTATACTAATGTGAAGCATAAACTCTTAGAATTTAAGAACAGCGACAATATTATGTTAAAGGCCTCACTTTGGAAAGGCGTGATCAGTTTTAGAAAACATGGTAAGCTAAGCCTATGGTACATCAGACCGTTCAAAGATCCTAGTTAGGATCTGTCCGGTGGCATATCAACTCGAACTGCCACAAGGACTTAATGGAATTCATCACACCTCTTCTCGAACAAACCACCGACGAGTAACGCAAACCAAACTCCGGGACGGAGTTTATTTAACTGGTGGAGACTGTAGCAATTTTGTAAATTTTCAAGTCAAATATTTAAACCCTGACTTTCATTTATAAAAATTATTTTATGTAAATTTTTGCTTGTACGAGTAACCGACAAAGATATTCCGCGTACAACCTTTAGCGTACATTTATTTAAGAACCATCATTAGATGTATGTCGTCTATGAACCCTACGTATTTTATCATTTTCTAAATGTATTTCGAATACTGTAGTTTTTTTTAACTTAAGCGTTTATTTTTCGTATTTCACATTTAACCTTCGCGTAACGTAACTTTTAAAATATCGGACTTTGATAGTACCCGCTTTTACAAATTGTGAGACAAGCTTAAAAAATAAACTCATCCCACTTACTCTTGGGTATGGCACCACAAAGGACCAAGTGTCCTTAGTTGATGTCTTACTCATCTAAAAAGTACACATGTATACTTGAAGATGCATGTTTACAATTATACCTAAACTAGAAAGTTACACATCATTTAATTTTTTCTTCATATCACCAACTCACAAACTCTCTTTTGTTGCCTTCCCCTTGACGTCCCAAATCATACCCACAAACACATATTTTACTTTTCCTTCTAGCTAATCTTATTGATCAAGATAGAAGGTCTTAGGATATAGTCTTGGTTCTTGGTTTATTTTATACATAAAACTACATCAACAACACCATTTTAAGTAATTAGAGCTGAAGTGAAAGGTGTATTTCTTATGGCTAGAAGAATATTAATGAAAAAGTAAACTGTATGAACAATGATATTACTAAAAAGCTCCAATATTATTATTATCAATAATACGAGTACTCTGTGTAGTAC
>BQNB010165971.1:3385-14161 GCA_026074375.1 Tanacetum coccineum | reverse complement strand
ATATATATATTTAATATATATAAGTATATAACACTTTAAATAAAATAATAATATTTTATTATTATTTTCGTCTTTTTATCGGGCTAAACGGGTCAAGTATAAATTTTTTATCATCTTAGTATGTCCAAGTTTAATCGTTTAATCCTAACACTTAACGTTTATTAAAAGTCACGTTTTTGTCCTTTAATTGATTCGACACAAAATAATTATTCTACATTATTTTCTAAGTGTGACACATTTCACAAAATTTCGACATGACCCGTTCGTTCGTAAAAGGTTTCCAAACCTTATATTTCAATATTTTTCACAATTTTCCAAAATTCCGACAAAATACCAAAAGTCCATATTTTCAAAGCGTTTATCCATTTATTACTAAAATCAACCATATTAACCGTTTTCCACTACCGTAAATCCATTTATCCGTCTTAGTATTCCAATTATCAAATTTTCCTTTGTTGGGCCCGAAAGCCCGATGTTAGTCCACTAACTCTTGTTAAGTCCAATATAATTACCCTTAACTTTAGTGCAAGTCCATTAACCATTTATTTGTCATTGGGCCTCAAAGCCCATTAAGAGTTTCACTATTAGCCCGATAACAATATATATGTTTGTGTATAGCCCAAAATGAGTCAAAGCCCAATATAAATCAAAACCAAATGAGCCATAAGCCCACTTCATAAACCGAAACCCACATAAGCCCAAACCAAATGGGCCGAACCCCAATATGCCAAAATCAATAAGCCACAAGCCCAATAAGCCAAATCCAACAAGCCGATACCCAAGTAAGCCCAAATAAATAAACCGAAGCCCAAAATAAGCCATAAGCCAATATAATAAGCCGAATTCAAATAAGTTCGAAACCAAATAAGCCAAAATTATATAATCCGAAATCAAAATAAGCTATAAGCCCAAATATAAGCCGAAATAAACATAAGCTATAAGCCTGAATATAAGCCAAAACTAATCATAAGCCCAAAAAAATAAGCCATAAGCTCGAATAAGCTCTAAATAAGCCGAAATAATCAAATAGGCCAAGCCCAATATTCCTTTTCTTCCTTTCTTTCTTTTGCCGAGACCGCAAGCTCCAAAAGAAAACAAATAAGCCCTAAATGAGCTTATTTTTAAGCAAATTTCGAAAATAAGCCCTAATAAGCATTCTCAAAGGTAAATTTACCACCACAACCATAATATAAAAGTGACCATTTCTTGTTCTTTCCTTTTTGTATTTGACGCAAACAAACACCCTTTTAGTTCATATGTTTCGTTTTCAAGTTTCGGTTTTCACGACGATCAACTTGTACAACTATCAAATACGCATTCTTATAAACCCAAAAGTACAAGTTAAATTTAGTTTTAGATAACTTACCAAGAGGGTTTTGAAAAGCGAGATGAAAAGCAACCCGACTACCCAAACGTAGTTTAATCTATAACCCGAATACTAAAATCAACCCAAGGCTTCTATATCTTCGAGTTCTTGATCAAAATTTAACAAAAATGTATGGTTTTGTGTGTTGGTGAAATCGGACGAGCAAGAGAGAAAAAGAGGAAGAGAAATGATCTCAACTCATGCACAAAGTGTGTGTTTAGGGTGGTGACAAATTATATGTACTAGCATAGGACAATGTAGTTACAAATGTTTTTGTCTTATTGCTCCCCTTTGTCTTCTAACCAGCCTAGGATCTAAGGTGGCTCGGGATGGCTTCTTTTCGTGTCGGGTTCAATTAAAACTCAAAAACTTTGACTTTAAAATTTTTCTCGAAGTTCCGTAGTATTTTTATTGGACTTAAAAACACTTTTCCATGAACCTAGGTTATTTACACGACATATTTCCAAACCAAACTCCCCGAAAATTCATTTTGACCATTGTCGGACGCGTCAGAACCAAAATACGAGTTTCAGTTCAATTTTTACCGAAACCTTTTCACGAGTTTAAACAAATAACTCAAATCTCCAAACATGACTTGTCATTTTAGATTCTTTCATAAATTTTCACTTTCACAACCATTTCGGACTTTTTACTAAATTCACGAAAAACACCCGTTTTCTGAAAACTTTCAATTCACACCTCCACGATTTACATATAAGACGAACGTTACTTCAAATTATGAAATTACTTATCAACTAATTTCATTTAATTCACCCATGATTATTAAACCCGATTCCTACTTAACTGTTATGCCGGTACGCGCTGCGTGACGATTTTCGCGGAACACGGGAAAACTTTCCGGAACGCATTAAAATGACTACATAAACACTCCGATACAAAAAGATGAATCAAAAGTGATTCACTTACAAGACTCAAGACTCTCTTAACACCCGGTTATATCGTAACCGTTTCTCACCCAATAAGTCTACCGAAGTCAACTTTTTAGCTTTCCCCAAGAAAAATGACAAAAATCGAAAGGCTTCAATATATAATCATAATACTTTATAATACTTAACCCTGGAAAAGTTACCGGTTATCACACTTGGGCTTGATTCGGGAAGAAACTGGACAAAAACACAACACTTCAAGCTTGCGACTTCCAATCTGACGCCTTTACCAAAAGTGTCTAGAAAGTGAAGTTTTTAATCAAGTTTGTGACTTCTCAGTGCGTGGAGACGGCGTCAGGATTTGCTATTGACGCCGTCAAGAGTGAAGGGCGACGGCGTCACCATGACTTGTGACGCCGTCACAATGACCGACAAAGAGAAGCCTTTAGAAGATTCGGCGGGCTGACGGCTTTAGGAAACCCTAGTGACGCCGTCAAACCCGATTTCTTATATATACAAACTCTATTTTTCATATTTTAGGGTGGAAACACAGTAGAAACTTTAGTAGCAGCATAGTGGTCGAATTTTTGGGTTTTTAAACCCTTTTGTACTCTTTCATACTCCATGTTTAATTGTAGTGAAATTCTTTTACCCTTTTAATCATTCAGTATGTTTATGTGTTGTTTGATTAATCGTTCTTCGCTTTAAATTAACATGCTTGGCTAAATCTATATGTGTTTGCTTATGATTGCATGAAACCTAGTTGTTAAATCTATTTTATTATTGCTTCTTGTTAGTTGTGTGCGCGTTAGACTTTAGAAAACTAGCCATTTGATCTTCATATCATAGCATAGACATCTAAGGAAACGCGATTAGGTTAGAGGATACCTGTGATTAGATCTTCATATCTATATCACCTTGGGGTGGATTCTGAATTAGGTATTTATTGCGTGTGAATTAACTATTGGACACGAGTGGTGTCGGTAGGTAACCACCGTCTAGGTTGTCACGTAGATAGCGGACTTGACCAACCCGCTGCTGAATTAGGGAATACTTGCACATTACATTAATGATGTGAGGTTTACGAACACCAAAGTTTTACAACTCCCTAGGCAGTGTACCTAACCGTTGTAGTGTAATGTAGGCAAGACTCGGGGGTTGTTATCGTTCACTAGGAGAATAACGTGTGAAGGTTCGAATTAAATGTAACTAAGGTCTAGGGGTTGAAAGAAGATAATTTTTATATTTTTATATTTTATGAAAGCAAGTAAAATCTCTGGTTTAAAGGAGGTTTGGTTTTAAGCTAATTAAAGTAATAAACTAAATTAAATCTAAACTACTGTGGAAATTCATATAGGTAAACAAACGTGTTCACTTATTCATGTTTTACTCTTTAGTTTGCTCTTCCTAATCCTATTGCTTTGTCACACTTGTGATGTAATATGTAAGTATTTCCTAGTTCATGAACGAATTACACAAACCCGCCGTCTATGTAATATTCCGTTAAGGAAACGCACAAGTAAGGTAGTATGAAGACTATTACAAGGCCCCTAAGAGTACATTACATGCATTAAAACACTTAAAAGGTGATCAACCATATTAAGACAAGGTAGTATGAAGATTGTTGCGATGGTATCCTTTCTACACAATCACGTTTCCCTAGACGTCTTCGCAAGCAATTAAGAAGCTAGTTTTCTAGAGCCCAACGCGCACACACATCAACAAGAAGCAATATAATAAGGATTTACAGACCAAGTTTTATGCAATTATAAGCAAACACTAATTAATTTAGCCTAGCATGTTATAAGAAAGCAAAGAACAACAATTAATCAAGCAATAAGACATATTGAAAGATTAAAAGGATAGAAGATCTTTACTTGATTAAAACATGGAGTTAAGGTTGATGCAAAAGGGTTTAAGAACCCTAAAATCGACCTAAAACCTGATAATATTCGTACCCTAAGTATGACTAACGAATCACACAAGTTCCACCTTTTAAAACCCTAAATGTGAGTTTGTATATATAGAAAAACAATCGCGACGACGTCGCTTTATAATTGTGACTTAAAATTGTGACGCCGTCGCT
Source organism: Tanacetum coccineum (assembly GCA_026074375.1). Lineage (NCBI taxonomy): Eukaryota > Viridiplantae > Streptophyta > Magnoliopsida > Asterales > Asteraceae > Tanacetum > Tanacetum coccineum. The sequence continues at coordinate 9,822 of BQNB010165971.1, read as the reverse complement.
ACGCCGAATCTTCTAGGGTTTGGTTAAGTCGGTTACGTTCTGACGCCGTCGCTTGCATATTCTGACGCCGTCGCTATAAATTGCAACGCCGTCTCCAGCTACTGTATGGCTTTTCTTTATTGACTTTGGTGCAGAGCTGTAATCTCGTCCGTTTCTACCTAAAATGAGCCCAAGTCATGTGTATTTCCTCCAAATGCCATTCAAGTGCTAAAAATACAAAAATAAACAATTAAGCATGCATTTTAGAGATATTTGCATGATTTAGGGGTTAAATGACCCCAAAAAGTGTATAAAATGACACCTCGTCAAATACCCCTACACTTGGGATTTGCTTGTCCTCAAGCAAATGGGTTTTTCTACCTAGACAATAGCAATATCGGAGGCATTTAACTTATTTTTTAAAGATAGTTTATGACACAACCAATTAGACCTCGTAATTAAAAGCACAAAAATTACATAGTAGCAACTCACATAAGTGTTTGGATTCTCTCTTTCTCTCGGGTGTATAATGAATTATAACAATATAGGAAACGGAAAATTAACACTCATTACCTGTCATAGCATATAAATTACCATAAGCTTGATAAAGGATCAAACCTCCACCGCTATGGCGTAAGCACCTATGAATTACTATCAAAGAGGTCTTTAAAGGGTTATGATGTTTGGGTGTAAGTTAAACGAAAACGAAAACGAATGGGATATATTTGGGTGGATTTGGGGTGGTGGTGAGTTAATTAAATACAAGAATACATGTAAAGGCGTTGCTAAGCCAAGACTCGACCATTCTAGGACTAAGATATACAAACTCTACATCAAACTCTTTCTTTTTCTTTTCTGACTCTTTCTTGACATAAACATAAACATAAGCAAAATGGCAGCCCGTACATTTTCTTTCTTCTTTTTTTTGATTTTCTTCTCTTTTTTTCTATTTTTTTCGTGCACTTTTGCCTTGCCATCTGCTGAAACATAAATAATTCATGACTTGGGGTTTATAATTGCACCCCTACACTTGAGTTTTAGAACTCATAAACATAAACTAACTAATGACCCAAATTGAAAAGATCAAAACAACATGGAGTATTTTAAGCACATATAAGGGTAATAAATTGACTTTATTCCCTAATTCTTCATAAAATATAAACTACCATGAATCCTAATCGTCCCAAAACTGTATACACTAATAAAAGCCTCGACGTAGCAACCATGTACTCAAGTAAATAATTAACTGGGTTTACAAATGTGATAACAATAATGTACTAAAAATGAGTACATACAAGGAAGGGTAAGGTGATTTGGGTGTAACATTTTAGTGTGGGTGTAAACAATGCTCTTCATTAATAATCCAGAATCCACCGGAAAATTACAAGAACCGCAAAAAGGATAGGCTCGGAGGGGTGTACTAGGGGTATCTTGCACTAAAATGAGTGCATAGCAAGGGTGTGAGGATAGTTATATGATCAGGGAGACCATAATAACAAATACATGTTTAAAACAGGGTTTATCCTAGTGCCTCTTATCATTTAGCAAATCTTAATCACACGAATGCGATCTCACTTACGGTCTCAGGATGAATCACAAAAACAAGTTCTAGAATTTAATATACTACTGGTACACTCTCATATAGTTTTAACCGATACCAATACTCCAGAAAAGCGACAAAATCACATATGCGTGATCAAATCCATGAACGCGACATATATGATTGCTCATTCATTAACTCGAGCAAGCTAAACGTAAAACTATCTTAAGCACCAAAGATGGATGCTTGAATTCCTTAAGATATAGGGGCGAACCTCACATTTTTTGGTGGAATTTTTTTTAAGTGGTAGGGTTTTTGTGCTAGTCATATAATTTCTATCCACGAGACGCTAATAATACTAAGTTTTCATCGGTACGTGCCATAAAAAAATTTAAATTTGGGTCAAAATTACCGTCTACGCTACGTTTTAGTATATTACTCACCATTTTAAGGACAAAGCAAAGGCAAATGAAGAAATAGTTTCTAAGGCTTTATTTCCCCTACACTTATTTTGAACATTGTCCCCAATGTTCTTAAAAGTACCCGAAAAACAAATAAAGGGAAAGAGAAAACGCAAAAGAAACTAGTACTCCCCTGGTTTTGCTCAATAATGGAGAAGAAACAAATGATCCCGGCTAAATCGTCATCCAAGAATCGTCCACGTGAGACTCCTAAGAACTTCCAAACTTCTCCTCATCAAATATAACATGCAAATCAAAGACAAGAAACAACTATACCTAGCGTAAAATTCGGCGGGATATTAATATACAACGTAATTATTAGGGTTTAGACACTACGAAAGCAATAAAGATATGATGAATGTACTAATGTAATTGTGGTTTTCTGCAAGTTTTAGAAAAATTACAAATTCTGAAAATTATACAAAATTAATTTTCCAAAAATAAAAAAATACAAAATTTACTGTAGCTGGAGACGCGACGCCGTCAGGAAAAATCCTGACGCCGTCTCTAGAGACTGTAAATAATTTTTTTTCGTTTCTTAAAAATTTCGGCACGCAAATCCTATTAGTTATTTCCTGGAAAAATGACTGCATAAACCACAAGGACGATTAGCACAATCATATGACTCTAACATGACACAAGACACACAAGATGCGAATTAATCTAAATTATTCATTTTATATGTTTGAATTGGTTCTTAGAAACCGGATATTTTCCTTTACAATTTATTTGATGTAAAATACCTTTGATTGCAATTAAGACGAAGTTAAAGACAAAACAAAGCATGCTCACATAATTCAAGCATATAGAAACAAATGATAAAGATAAAAACGCACGACACTCCTAAAATGTATAAAATTAAAAACCAAGTAAATGAGATATTCTCGGGTTGCCTCCCGAGAAGCGCTTGTTTTTGTTCGAGTCACAAGCCTGACTCTACCCTTATTTAATATTTAAAAGGGAGGGTTTTCCTACACTTAAGGTCAAGTGTGGGTGATAGTAACGATACACACCATTGTGGTAAGAAAGAGCATTATGTTGAAAAAGTAGTTGAAATATATGCTCTAAATGGTTTGAATCTTTAATCATAACCTTCTCTAATTCTTTTGGCCTAATGGGTAAATTAAGTCCTCTTCCTAGAAAAGAAACTTCTTTAGATTCTAATTCCTAATCATTATTCTATCATCTCCAAATTTGAAAAATCAACACTTAGGGATCCACTTTGTCCTAATAAACCTGGTTTAAATCCATAATATTTCATAGGACCATCAATGCATGGGTGATAATAGCAATACACATCCTTAAGGTGGAAAGACACCATGTGAGGTGAAGGTGGTGTATGAATGGTCAAAGGATCTAGTACCTTCATCCTAAAACTACCCGGACTATATGGGTTGATGGGCGGGTCGGTTCCTCTTTTGTCTCCTCGATTTACATCTAAGGGTGAAAAATTGGGTCAAAGTTGAGGCTCCGGTTCATCTACACTAGAATAATTATACCTATACATTTTAAATGAAAACTTTATTTACAAAATAAACAAGGGGTTTTTACAAAAAAAGGGAACGAAGAAAAGATAGACTATGAGAAAGCTAATCAACAGAAAATTAAAATCTCACTTGATAGGAATCAAGTGAGTAGACCTAAGCTAAATAAAATTTGAAACCTATACTATTCCCCGGCAGCGGCGCCAAAAAATTGATGTGGAGGTTGCGAACACCAAAGTTTTACAACTCCCTAGGCAGTGTACCTAACCGTTGTAGTGTAGTATAGGTAAGACTCGGGGGTTGTTATCGTTCTCTATGGGAATAGCGTGTAAATGTTCAAACTAAATGTAACTAAGGTCTAGGGGTTGAAAGAAGATTTTTTTTGTATTTTTATATTTTATGAAAGCAAGTAAAATCTCTGGTTTGAAGGGAGTTTGGTTTTAAGCTAATTAAACTAATGAACTAAATTAAATCTAAAGTATTGTGGAAACTCGGATAGTTAAACAAACGTGTTCACTTAATCATGCATTACTCCTTAGTTTTCTCTTCCTAATCATATTGCTTCGTCACACTTGTGATGTAATGTGTAAGTATTTGCTAATTCATGAACGAATTACACGAACCTGCCATCTATGTAATATTTCGTTAAGGCGACGCACAAGTAAGGTAGTATGAAGACTATTACAAGTCCCCTAAGAGTACATTACATGCATTAAAACACTTAAAAGGTGATCAACCATATTAGGGCAAGGTAGTATGAAGATTGTTGCGATGATATCCTTTCTACACAATCACGTTTCCCTAGACGTCTTCGCAAGCAATTAAGAAGCCAGTTTTTCTAGAGCCTGCCGCGCACACTCATCAACAAGAAGCAATAGAATAAGGATTTACAGACCAAGTTTTATGCAATCATAAGAAAACACTAATTAATTTAGCCTAGCATGTTATAAGAAAGCAAAGAACAACAATTAACCAAGCAATAAGACATATTGAAATATTAAAAGGATAGAAGATCTTTACTTGATTAAAACATGGAGTTAAGGTTGATACAAAAGGATTTAAGAACCCTAAAATCGACCTAAAACCTGATAATATTCGTACCCTAAGTATGACTAACGAATCCCACAAGTTCCACCTTTTAAAACCCTAAAACTGAGTTTGTATATATAAAAAAACAATCGCGATGGCGTCGCTTTATAATTGTGACGCCGTTGCTACAATGAATCTTCTAGGGTTTGGTTAAGTCAGATACGTTCTGACGCCGTCTTAAAGATCCTGACGCCGTCGCTTGCATATCCTGACGTCGTCGCTATAAATTGTGACGCCGTCTCCAGCTACTGTATGGATTTTCTTCATCGACTTTGGTGTAGAGTTGTAATCTCGTCCGTTTTGATAACATCAAATATTTAATACTTTTTGGTATCAAATTCCCTATCAAAATGCATGTAATTATCTCATAAATGCCTGAAAATGGTACTTAATCACTTATTTCTTGTTTTCAGGAAGAAATTGAGCATTTATGCAAGAAACATGGGATTTGGACACTAAAACAAGCAAATATGGATTTTTCAAGACATTTTATGGCGTAACAAGGCGCTGAAGTTACGCCGTAACATCAATTTTGCCTACGATAAGGAAGCCCACATCAGCATGATTCTGGCGTAACCACACACAAAGGTTACTTCGTAACAAGTTCGAAAAGTATAAATAGAGCCCTCATTCTGCATATTCATCATCAACCCTTCTACCACAACATCAAGGGGCGAACCAAGCTTCCAAAGGTCAAAGAAATCCATCTGAAGTCCAAGGGAGAAATCACTTTACTTACTTTTGTATTTAATCATTCATAAACGAATCCTGTAAGAATTATGAGCTTTTGATCAATGAATCCCTCCATTATTTCTTACTATTCTGTTACCATGAGTGGCTAAGCACTTCTAGTGCTGGCCTAGTTATGTAATTACTAATGTATTGATTAATGTTTCCTGTTTAATTATCTTTTTGATAGATATCCTTATAGCTTGTCATAGATCCCTGTGTTTTGGAAATGTTGAAAGGTAGTTTGGATCCGGTTAATCCTTTTATTAGGCAACCCGCTGAACTTAGGATTACAAAGGTACTAGGATAAGTTGGAATCTATCCTAGTGTAGGAATCAACCCGATCACCGCCTTAATTACCCTAAATACTTAAAGAAGCGCATGAACTCTTTCAGAGAGAGTTAATAATCTATTTAGGTTATTGACAAGTCTTTTGGATGGTTGGTACTTAATAGCTGCAACCAGGATACCTTAACATCGAGACTTTCGAGCAATCAGGATCCATGGAAGTATAGGACAGACCTCGAATGTCAATTCAGATCTGTCAATATTAGAACACTAATAAAATGATACTTAGACTTTGCACTAGGAAACATGTCATATACAGTAGTAATGAAGTAAATGGGTTAGCACGCTTTTCTCCCTATAGTCTTCTTCTCAATTTACTTTTTCGCATTTACTTTCTGTCTTAATTCTCAAAATTATTTCAAAACCATTTCAAACATATGACATTTCAAATTATAACTAATCTAAACTTAGCTCTTGGGACGACCTCGGATTTACCAATCCTACATTACATACGACCGGGTTCTCTGCCCGTTAGTGCGTGTAGACATCGGTGAACGAGTTTTTATAAATTTAATGTTAAGAATCGTTTAAGCTCAGGTTGTTTAGACCTTATCTAGGATAAAATAATAACAAAGGCGGAATATTCAAACATTGAATCATTATTATTAATACAAGGTTTTTCATCATCATCTCTAACTATAATGACTACTACAAGCCCCAATCTTACCTGATCAATGGTAAGACGGTTACATCAACAGGATCAAACTAATGATCTTGGGGCTACACCACCATGCTAGCATCTATCTCTTGTGGGACGTGTAAACCCACACACACAACACGTTTTACACCTTTGGTGCACACACACTT
>BQNB010165970.1:0-14161 GCA_026074375.1 Tanacetum coccineum | reverse complement strand
ACTAATCCTAACCCTTAAATTATAATCCTAACACAAATCCTAAGCCTTAATATACTTTAAACCCTAACCCTAGTTTGAAGAAAAACCTTAAAAACCCTAAAACCCTAAAACCGAGCTAGTTTCTAAACCACGACCCATTTCCTCATTTTTGCCATTTAAAACCTCAACCATTAATCAAATTAAGTTATAAATACTTAATATACAACGTTACATATCATTATCCATCCTTATTACTAAAAATGCACACGAAATTTAAATAAAAAACCCTAACCCAAGCAAGTTTGAACCCTATACTCATTTCCCCTCCTTTTTACCCATTTTAAAGTTCCATATTGCAAACAAGCACCTCAATGACTAAGCACTTTCATCCCTAAGAAGCTTAAAAGCACCTATAAATCATATCTTAGCCACCAAGTTGGCCACATGGCCTTTCTTTCTCTCTTGCTTAGTCACGTCCACACAAACACCCCTAATGACTTCCACATTTCAATCCTACTTCCATAGCTTCTCCTAATCATCCTCTAGCCTCTCCTCCTCATTACCTAGCTGCTACACATGTCCAAGACTTGGCCATTAAGTTACCTTGGCCCCTAAGTTGAATTCGACTATAAATAGGGGTTCTATACCTTCATATCAACTCATCCCCTACCTCCTCCTCTATAACCCATCATAGAAGCAATAATTTGCTCAAATAAGTTCCTAATAGGTCCTAATAAGTCTCAAGAACAGAAGTGATGCAAAATAAACCAAGAAAAGAAGCCCGGGAGTCGTTATTCTAGGCATACGAAGCTAAAAGTCCCGATTTTGACCCGTTTCCAAGCTATAAGCTCAAACCCAGGTTCTGGATGTTCCACTTCTGCTCCTACACTCTTATAATGTTCATATGATCCTAAATAAACTCTTGTTAAAGTTTTATAACTCAATTCATGCTCATTTTCCATTTTGATCCAAAACCGTACACCCAAAACCCTAATTTCATGTTTTTCTTGAATCTATGAGCTAATATGATAAAATGTTGTTATAATCTATCCTAACATGCTTAACTAATGTTATTATAACCACTTTATCAAGTCTTGAAGGAATTTGAATTAAAAACCTACGCGTTTTCATTATAAAACCCTAATTCGACCCGTTTTGATTTCTAGCTTAACGAATCGTTAATCTGAACTTTCGTTAAGTTAAACCTTCATATTTTATCTTATATTAATAAGCTATAACCTGAAAATGTCTTTTTGGAATGTTAAAATAAACTTGCATGACAATTTGGACTTGTTTTGTAAATATTATCCATGTAAGGGGTATATATCGTAACTTATAACTAAAGGGACTAAAAATGTCATTTTATCAAAGTATAACTATAGGGGTCTATTATGTCACTTTCCAAAGTACTTTCCAAAGTACAAGTTTTTACTTTATACATCTTTACACTTGAAGGACCAAACAGTACAAATGCAAACTCCAAGGGTATATTTTGCCATTTTTCATTCTTAAAGCGGTCTAAAATAACATTTTGAAAAAGTATAAAAACGCATGGTTCAAAACATTATAAGACATAACTTTAATTAACGCTTGTCATGCTTATCATTTCTAGATATTGATCAAAACGCTTAAAACCGATTATATCGTACCACAATACTAGGGAGCTTCATATTAAGGGGTTTCATCTTGGTATTACGTTCTGACTGAGTTGTTGGGTTTACGATTTAAAGTGCCCTAGCTCCTCAAATGTTTACTGAATGACCTCTGAATTATGATGGCCCGAACGGTGATACTATAATTCTAAACTCTCCAATGAAACTTATAACAATATTAAACTCTTAGAATCAAAGTTCTAGAGTACAATGTTCCTAAGACTCGACATATTATCCTAGGTTACATGACAAAGCTGCTTTCTTTCAAGTTGATATACTTTTTGCCCGAGTAGATAACGTCGTACTACCATACAGACGCCTTTCCTTTGATATACTTTTGTCGTTAATCAGATTTCGCTATTAAGGTGAGATTCATAACCTCACCTTTACTTATTTACATGTTTTATAAACCCACGAGGGGGATACATGCTTGCTAAAAACTCTTTTACATACTCGTTTATCTTATAACAATGTGATTACTTTTCAAAAACTTAGTGAGTTCATAGCCTCGCTTTTCAATCTCTTTAATGTTTTATAAACCCGCGAGGGGGATACATGCTTGTTACAAACTCTTTTACATACTCGTTTATCTTATAACAATGTGATTACTTTTCAAAGACTTAATGAATTCATAACCCCACATTTCAATCTTTTGAATACTTTATAAACCTATGATACCTGATATAAACCATGAATGCAAGTGTTTTTCTAATTGTATGCTATCCAGATATATTATTGCCTAAGTAGCTTCCAGTGCTATTATTTCCATATCATGAATCATTAATTACTTGCATTGCGAGTGAGCGCGAATATTGTGAATGGATCTATTGGGGGTGACGGATCCCGTTGGTATACCTATTCATGGGGTAGCCAAACGCACTATATTTGACCTAATGGGTAACCTTGGCAAGTTACCTTTTCCACGGGGACATCTGTCCCAAACCAATATAACTACGGTGATCTTCCCTGTTAAACGTATTGATGTCATGAGCTTAGATGCAATAATAATGTTACCATTTTTCCATGATAATTGTATTCGTTGCAATTATTACCAATAACGGGTGTATAACAACGTAACCCACTTACCATTAAACTTGCATTCAACTGTTCTTCATGATAATACTGTTTTCCATACTGTTTTCCATAATAATTGTCCCTGCAATGCAAATATTTCCATTATAATAACCTGTATTCAACTATTACATTTCAAACCTATGAATTTCACTCAACCTTTGTGTTGACCCTTTTTATGCATGTTTATCTCAGGTAATTGAGCAACTTATGGCATGGAGTGTCATGGACTTGAAGATGGCTAAAACTTGTTATCATTCACATTTTATGTTTCTATATTTTGGGACTTGCCTTTGTAAAACTCTGATTTTAAATGAATGATAACATATCTTTTAAAAACGTCTCTTTTGAGTCGTTTTCTATGATTGTGACTGTTGTACTATGAAGTAATACCCCAGATTAGATTCCGCTACTATATTGTAAAAATGGGGGTGTTACAATATCAAAAGTTCATTCATCTCATTTTCAAAGGTATGTATAAATCAAAATTTATGACTAAATGTCCATGGTTGATGTTTAAATTATTTACGGGTTGGCTTATTAGAATGGTGAAACTTTGTTAGTAGGGGGTTTTAATTCTGATATTCAGGTTTTCTACTGGTTGGCTTATTACAGGATATGTCATCTTAAAGTTGCCTAACAAGTGTTTGATATAATGCTTAACGATGGTTGTCGTGTAAATAAGGTAACATTTAGTCTTTCACAATGTTGATTTATAATTGTTTAATGTTGTACATACATTATAAAGATCTACAATATTTACTCTTTATTGTTCTTTCCTATGACTATATCTAATAACTTATATTTCTCTCTGTCACTTAATTGAGATTGTTTGACTTTTTATACGCAATTAATATGAATCAAAAATTAAGCAAGGTTACCATTACGAATTCAATTAACATTAAAGTTAAAAAAATTCAATTAACATTAAATCATTTTAATGTTACTATTGATTGTTTCCTAATTTTAGGTCGGTTATGTAATTATGTAGTAACAATGACTTTTGACCCACAATTAATATGAATCAAAATTATGTTGGGTTACCATTATGAATTCATACATATGATACATATTAGGTATCACACATTCATTATAATGAATGTACAACATTGAAAAATTATGCATGAACTAATTATGTAATTATTGCTTCAGGCAAGATCTTTTCAAAAGAATCAATTGTTCCAGGGTCACCAAGAAACTAGAACCGGAAGGTAATCTATGCTTTGTGACTTTCATGCTCTGTGATTCTAAAAGTAAGGCGCTCTGCTTTAATTTATAAATTTGATTACTGTGCTTTATTCTAAAATTGCCCATTGTGACTTGATTTTGATTCATATTTATTTATCATTGTTAAAACTGGTGGGTCGATCTATTCTCTTTTTAGTCCAGTTTTGTTTGAAGTTTGTAAATACTTGTGTTAATCTGTTAAAATTATTCTTAAATAAACTATTACTTGGTCTTTTAATCTCCAATTGCAAGCATGAATCTTAAAATTATATCTGTTAAATAAACTATTACTTGGTCTTTCGAAATTTTCCGCTAAACGTTTGAGAATTAAATTTTCGTAAATTTAAGTGTTAAGTTTACTTTTTAAAACTTTTTATAAGCCACCCGTGATTTATCACGAGTTTATAGGCTAGTTTAATATATACCAAAATACAAGAATTGAATGCATAATGTACAATGTTTTTAATGCATGTTTGGGTATACATGAAATTTCCAAATAAAAAAGGGGAAATATGAAATTGTCCCTTTATAAAATCTTGGGGTTTTTGCTAAGTTTGGTGGTAAAATTATTTCATCTCATCTTCATTGTTGTAAGTAACATGCTCATACCTATCTCATTAATTTTCTTATACATTCATACGTATATTTTTCTTGATTAAAATATATCACCATAGTTTGTGTACAATATTTCTTTTAAAAAGATGTAAAAAGTTATATATATAGTTTATATGTCCTTGTAAAAATTTATGTTTGATGTATAGTGTAAGCATGATTTTAAAAATGTTAGTATGTTCTTAGATGTTTTCTTGATGTATATTGGTAGAATTGATTAGGTTTAGTATAGAGTTGTTGGAATTTGTTGGTGAAAAGTGATTAAAAAACAAGGAATTAGTATATAAAGAAGAAGGGGATGTCCTTTAGGTAATTTTTTAGGCAGCAAGAAGTTTGATTTTGCAACATTTGGTGTTTTCGTAGAAATTATGCATTATAAGCTTCGTGTGGCCGCTTGAATCGTTAAAATCGGGCTTATAACGAAGAAATTATGCTCTTTTGAAAATCGAACAAAAACTAGTGTATCTTGAAAAATTGCGCGTTTTATTTTTGATGTTGCGACTTTTAGCCTGTTTTTGAGTCATATAAAGTCAAAACTAGTAAAAACACTCAAGATGTTTTTTTTAGTCCTCATACTCCCGTTTCCAGATTGTATTTGATCGAGTTATGAAGCCTTGTAACGAAGAAGTTACGGTCTCTCAAAGTTGGGCAAAAACTTACTTTTATAAAAATTGACAGCAAGTATTTTCTTTGTAAAGTGGGCTAATCGAGCCACTTTGGGTACGTTTTGAGGGTTTTGGAGTAGGAATGAGGTATAAAGTTCTTAAACAATGTTGTAGTATTATCTAAACACTTTTCATACGAGCCGGAAGTTTACAAAAATATTATGAAACGAATAAGATACGATGTGTCAAAGTTGGGTACTTGAGGATTTTTGTAAAGTATTAAAACCTAAAAATAAATAGCAAGCTCTGACGTAAAGCGTATTTTGACTTATAAAACTAAAACACAAACATGTATTGGTGATACAAGGTTATAAAAACACATTTGCATCATTTCACTTTATTTGCATAATTCTAAATCGACCCGTTATTAGGTCGCGTTTTGGAACCGTTGTGCTATTACACTTGATTGATTATTTCTCGAATCCTTACTTTTGCTTAAGGTGAGTTTATATCCCCGCTTTAACTTGTTTATAACTATTTTATAAATCTCGGGGTGAGATACATTGCTCATTTTACTTATGGACGCAAGTAGCTTTTAAATGATTACCGATTAGCCTAAGTATCGATAACCCGTTATGCCCACTATCATGAACCGTTAATTACTTGGTGTACGCACGAGTGTTATAAATAGACCTATTAGGATTGACATCCCCGTCTGGGTTGATTGACATCCCCGTTCGGGTTTGGTAATTCTTACTTGTATCGGAGGTACCGATCAAACGGACGTATACCATGTCGAAATTCAAGGTGGACTCGGGTTGGACACCTACTCGGATAATTTACTTTGCATTGATTTGCATATATAACTATTGTTGTAGCTTCGGTGTCATGAGCTTAGTGCAATCGTAACTACTTTTCTGGATATTGTATATCATGCAATAATTACTTGAAATCTTGCGGTCCACACTTATTATTTACCTAAACCTATTAACTCACCAACTTTATGTTGACATTTTTAAGCATGTATTTATCTGGTGCTTAACCCGTATGGACATTTATAAAGTGCATTGGAGTCTGCATTCATCATTGCTACATTTCATGGAATTTCACTTGTATTTAAACTATTCTCGTTGTTTGTGATTTTCTTTTTGTGCAAAACTTATAACAGCGCTTTGTTAAAACTTATTTAATGTTTGATATATCAACGATAGCACCCTTTCCGCTGCCATATTTTAGGGGTGTTACACAATCTATTAAAATTATGTTTTTACTCTTTGGCAAGAGGACATAATGGAGAACGATTAAATCTCGAGGGAGACATATGACCAAATAATCATTACCCAAGATCTGCTTTTCGTTTCCCGTAGGATAAGGTAATAGTTCATCTATTATGTAAGAGCATAACACAACATTGTAGTAAGGTCTTTTGCTTCATGATTTTGGATTAAGAAATATTCACTATATGGAGAATAAAAAAAAGTAGCACGACGTTTTTTTAATGAGATGATGAAGGGAAAATGGTGGACCCACATGTATGAGTTTGAAAGGTTACCTTTTGGCTATCTATGATGCATGGATAATTTTCAACTATCATATCCTAATTTGAAAGTCATATCATTTAAAAAAACATCTTTAATGGCAATGAAAACATTACCTGATTTCGATATCTACATACCAAACACACCCTAAGTGGTTTGGCTTAGAGTGTCTTAAATCAACCTTATATTTCAGAGAGAGAGGTTTTTTGTGTGTCTCCCAATTAAGAGAGAATAAGTGTTTTGGGCATACATTTATCTTAATTAAAATGAATAAGAGAAAAGGAAACACTCCTTAAGTGTAATGGTGACCACCATCCCTAATAGAGATGCAGAGATGGGCTAAAGCCCGAGCCTGGACTTAGGTTCAGGCTAGAAAAGCCCGAGAAAGTCTGGATCGAAAAAAACTTGACCTAAAGCCCGACCCATTCCAACATGCCTAATTGGTCTTTATATATTTCATCCAAGCCCAATCCGGCTCGAGCCTAGTCCGGCTAAGTTAGAAGCCTGAAAAAGCCTGAAAGCCCATGATCTTCAAAAAGCCCGAAAGCTTAGGCTTTCAAAAAAAAATCATTCTTTATTAAAAACCCTAAATCATTTGTTAGTTTAATATATAATAGCATAAGACAAAATAATTACTTAGAAATGAAAGATTAAATTACAACGAAAATATAATCACTTGTAAATAAGTGTAACATGTTTGAATGAAGAAAAGTTAGTGTTGCTATTGGTATGTGCTTAATTACACATACATTTGACCTTTAAAATCGGACTTAAATGACCAAAAACGTACCAAAAATACATTGTATTTGTATGTTTTCATTTATATTGTGCAGGAAACGGATATCTGAGAAAAGGACGAAAAACAAAGCAAAAAACAACAAAACCGAGCACGAAATGGAAGAGCGTGAAAAAGACAAAGTCAAATCAAAGTCAAAGTCCCAAAAAGTCAAAGTCAAAGTCAACCCCAACAAAGTCAAAGGTCAAAGCCGAAGCCGTAACCGAAGAATACTTAATGAGCCCAACCGAACCCATCTAATGGGCCGGGTCAGCCCATTAGTATATTATATGAAGACCATAAGCCCAAAGTCTATTAACAAGCCCAAATACGCTTTTATTACCTAAACGGCCCAAACAATGAAGCAAGGCCCAATTTGAACTTAACCGATGTTAGCCATTTAACCCTTTCATATCCAAATCTGTTAAGTCCCTAGGACCAAGTTTGCAAAACAACATATAACATTGGAGGGCTAATCATGACAAGTCCTCAAACCTTCTTATCACCACAAGGGCTAAACTTGTAATACAACAATACAAAATCAGGGACCTATTTTGCCATTTCTCAAAACTTATACCCTGCACTTAGTTAACCAAACTTTCCCGCCTAAATCAAAACCCATCACTATCCCTCGTTTACTGTTTATCTTCCCCAAACGAACCTCACAACAAACCTATCGTTTTCCCATCTCACCCCACTTCACAAACGTCCAATTGCCACCTTGGCAATCCCCTTTTATCCCATTGGCTCAAGAGAAAGACAAGAAAATGAAGGGGCGAGATCAAACGACTTGGGCTCCAAGATAATTTAAAGGCTGAGATTGACTATGGGATCTTACTCGCACAACAAACACACTCCTTGAGCACTCTCAGAAGAAACACAAGAGAAGAGGCCAAGACTTAGTATAAATAGGCATAGTGTAGTTCATTTGCCCTTTGTCGAATTTGTTAAGTCCATTTACTTGTATTAACAGTTTGTACCATTTTTCTTACTGCAATTTAAATATTTGTCATTTAATTTCTGTCTTTTAAATACTTGCACTTTAATTTTCCAAGTTTATGAAATTTAAGAGTTTTCCTTTAAATCATTGTCATTTACATATTCTGTCTTTTAAATACTGTGTTTAAGTTTTTATAAAAGTTTTTGAGTCATTGGAAACTTATATAAACACTGATTTCATTTTCTGTCCAAAAAATATCAAAAATCCAAAAAAATCATAAGAATCTGTCAAGAACACAAAGGAGCATGGTAAATCTTGGATGACCATGGGTTTAGTGCTTCTTGGGAAGCTATAGGAAAGGTTTATAAGCATTTTGAGTGCTTATTGTCTTTCCAAAAGCTAAGGACAATTGTGAGTTTACTTTTTCCAATTTTTGCATTTTACTATTCATTTTCTTATTTTATGTTTATTCTTGCTTTTTATTGCTTATTGCTGTTATTTATTGCTATTTATACTTATTTAATGCTTATTTGTCATTTCTTTGAGTTTTTAATTAATTCTGTCCTTTACATGCTTTAAATTGCTAGTTTACTTACTTTGCTTATTTAGTGCTTATTTTTGTTTGGTAAATGCTTATTTGTGCTTAACCTGGTTTAGTTACCATATGTTGTCTCAAACATTAACTCAAATCTTTGTTAACCAAGTTTAAACAAGACTTTTCATATTTAAAGGACTGTTTGGGTCAAGGAACAAAGTGGGTCAAAACAGGTTTGTAGATCATTTGGGTCACTTGGGTAACTTGCACAAGCTTATTTTAGTAGTTTTAGTCAGTTATTTTTAAAGTTTTAAAGTTAAAAGTCTATTTTTAAGTTTTATCTAAAAGTGTTTAAAGCTGTTGGTTCAAAACAGTTTCACATTGCTTAATTGGATTAAGACTTTTTGGTTAGTTGTTAAGAGTAGTTTTTGAGTTGTCTTTAGTTGTGAATGCAGTAGAAGTTAGAGTGTTAAGTTAGGTATTTGTCATTTGAAGTTTTAAGTTAAAACTGTTAAGTCATTTTTGAGTCTTCAAAAGCCATTTTTTTAATCTAATTTTTAGCTTAATTAAAGTTATTTTGATAGTCTGCATTGTTGAGCATAAGCTCATTTGCTGTCAGTTTACATCTGTTTAAACTTATTTTGTTATTTTTGAACCTTTTTCTAGCTTTAATCTAGCCTGCACATTGCTTATTTGTCTTTGAAAAATCTAAAAAAAAAAAATCAGCATGTGCGGAGTGAAAACTTGCTTTTTCATTAGACTTTTTATTAGCTTGCTTTTGTTTCAAACTCTATTTTATTTGCTGATTTGAGAGGCCAATTGGATAAGCTTTTTAGGAATATAAGCCTTAAGCCCATAAGGTTCCATTTAAGAGCTTAAATTTAAGCCCAAAAGTGCCCCTTAGGCTTTGTGACTGCCATTTTTTGCTTATAGCTTATTTGCCTTTTTTTTATGCTTATATGTTTGTTTTTCTTTGCTTAATTTTGTTTGAATTTGCTTGTTAGGTTAGTTAGTGCTTATTTTAGCTTATTGTACTTAGGGTAAAGCTTATTTGCATTTGTAGCTTAACATTTTAAGTTTAAAAGCCTTTTATAGATTTTGTCCTTTTTAGCTTATATTCCTTGCTTATTTTTGTTCAAACTTGCTTATTAGGTATAGTAGATAATCTGTTCTTGCTTATTTTTCATTTTCATTTGCTTATTTGTCAAGAAAAAGCCCATCAGTTAGCTTATTTTAGGACTTAGGGTAAAAAGCCATATCTGTCATTTTCTTTTGCTTATTTCGTGCTTATTTTTAAGTTTTAATTTTTTTCTTTTATTAAAGTTAGTAGTTTACAGCTTATTTATAAGTTGTATTAAAAGTTTTTTTAAAAAAAAGCAAAAAAGGGAAGGTGGAAGTCCAAGGTGAGCAAGGCTCGAACCCTGGACCTCAACACCCTCAACCCTTTATAACACACACACACTTACCGCTGCGTCCTTGGGACTTTTTCGTTATAGTCCCAAATGGCTTGGTATTTAAGCCCTTTTTGGCCCATTAAGCTTATAAGCAGTTTTGATTTTTTAACAGCTTATTTTGATAAGTTGTTTTGCCTAGCTTATTTTTCTTAGGATTGTCATAGTTTAAGCTATTTTTTAGAATTTTTACAGATTTTTTATAAATCGTTTAGTATTTTTTATATTTAATTTTTGTTAAAATCGTTTTTAATTCATAAAAATTATTAAAAAGTCAAAAAAATATAATTCTATTTTTTGAAAATTTTCTTTTATCATTTAGCACCTAGAAAACTTAGATTTGCATCCGTAGGGTTTAAATTTCAAATTTTCGTTTTTTAAAGAACGGGATTCGAATCCCGTTCTCGTTTTTAGGTTTAAATCCGTTCTAGCTTTCGTTTTTAGGTTTTCTTTCATTGTTTTTGCATTTTAATTGTAGAATTAGTAATCCAATCCAAAAAATCTTTATCCATTCAATTCACGCGATCACAAACGTAATCCGATTTTCAATTCGCACCTCGTTGGGAGAACGACCCGGGGGATTTTTGATTTTTAGAAAGAATCTTTTAAAAGCCTCTCGAAATAATTGACCGTTGATGGAGCCTTTTGATTTTTATGATGTATGGTTAGATGGATATATTTAATTTAGGGGGAGTTCGATCGCGTCCTATTGGGGGGCGCCGGGGCAGGGGATGGTGTGGGCTAATGGGGCGTGGGGCCGGGGGATGGGTGGGGGGAATAGTCCGGCCACGCGGGATTGGTTGCAGGCAGGTTGTGATAGAGGGGGCGCGGTGGTTTTTGTGTTTTTTGTATCTTTTGTGGGGATGGGGAGGGGTGGTGGTAGGTGGTGTTGTGTTTTTTAGCTTGTTTTTGACACTTTTTATGTTTTTTTGGGGAAGGATGCTTGTTTGTTTTTGATGCATGATTGGTGGGAGGGTTAAGATGTGTTGGAGTTGTTGGAGAGTGGGTGGTCATGGCGTTGGGGGGGTGCGGGGGGTGGGGTGGGGGTTTGGCGGGGGGGTGGGGCATAAGGGGGGTGGGGGGTATGGTGGGGGTTAGGGTGTCTCCTCACTGGTTTATTGGATTGGGGCTACGTTTGAAGATTAGTTTTTGAAGACCCTTCCCTCGTGAAGTTATCATTCCCGTTTGTGAATATTTTCTTTTATTTATAAAAATACAAAAATACAAAAATATTTTTCATTTTCTTTTATTAGTATTAGTATAAGATAAAATCAAGAAAAAATCAAAAACATAAAAAAATTGTCCTTAATCAAGAAATAAAATCCATCATCAATATAATGCTTGCATCTTGAGCATTATCATAATAAGTTCCCGAACAAAAGATTCAAAACTTGCCTTTGTGTCACTTGCGACGTACGGCTCACCTTTAGAAGTTTAACAAACTCTAAGAGGGGTATAAGGAGGGTTGTTCCGAGGAACTACGACCCTAAAGGAGAAAGGTTTTTAATAGCTTCGCGCTTTCCTACTCCTCCGCTCCTTTGTGCGTTTTTCTTTTAAAGAGCTACCGTGAAGCTTGTCGATTATTGGTTTAAGTTATTCGATCTCGTTTTGTCCATTAAAATAAATTGTGAAATAAATTGAAAAAACCAAAAATATTTTTCTTTTAATCTTTTTAGTGCATGCGCACTCGTTCTTCTTATAATCTCGTTGGTAATTCTTCTTCTAATCCAACCACCACAAACCCAAAACGTCGTAATCATAGACGTTCTAATCAAATAGTCGAACCGTTCGCTCTTGAAGAATCACCCGTAGTTACGATGGCCGATCAACGTACTATGGCGGAATTGCTCCGTGCACCCACCGAGGGTTATGCGAAGGCAATCGTGGTTCCACCAATTCTTGCTGAGCATTTCGAGCTCAAGCATAGTCTCATTAATATGATGACTTCGAACCAATTCTTCGGACTCGAGAAAGACAATCCTCATGACCACATCTGTTGGTTTAACAAAATAACTTCCACCATCAAATACAAGAATGTGCCGAATTCGGCGATTAAGCTTATGCTTTTTCCTTTCTCTCTTGCGGGGGCAGCCCGTCGTTGGCTTGAAAAAGAACCTCCTCGTTCTATTCTCACATGGGAAGATCTTGTGTCCAAATTCATTAATGAATTCTTTCCTCCCTCAAAACGACAAACCTTCGAAATGAAATTTCTAATTTTCAACAACGGTTTGATGAATCGTTTCATGAGGCATGGGATCGATACAAAGATCTCCTTCGTGCTTGTCCTCATCATGGTTTCACCGAATTGCACCAACTTGATACTTTCTACAATGCCTTGAACCCGGCCGACCAAGATTCCTTGAATTCTGCCGCCGATGGCAATCTCTTGGAAAGAAGTACTCAAGATGTGTTGACGATTATCGAAAACGAATCCAAGGTCCGCAATTCATGAAACAAATCAATTGTTTCTCAAGTGAAATTAAGTGATGGCAATTCTTCTTCTTCGGATATAGCCAAACTTACTCATGCAGTAAATTAGCAAACGAGTGCTGTGACTACCGCTATGACAGCTATTCTTAAACAATTTCAAAGCTACCCCTCCTGCTTTGTAAAGGCTGTGAGGAGATTTGCATTTAATTATTGAGGAGATTTGTGTTACTGGCGGTGGTGCTCATCCTTACTATCAGTGTCTTGCCGCCGATGGCAACACTTTCCTGGAATATCAGGATAATATTCAAGGATACGTTGCAGCAGCCGCGGGTAACTACAATCAGGGTAATTCGGGTTATCGTCCTCCAGGTGTGGCTAATCAAACAAGACCACCGGGTTTTGTTCAACAAAATAGGCAAAATAATCAAAACTATTTTAGCCAACCTCAATGATATAACCGAGGAAACAATTTCAATCAAAATGCAAATTATCAAGCTCCAATTCAACAAAATCAAAGTGTTCCTTTAAATGAGTTGGAAAAATTTAAGAAAATAAATGATGTTAATATGAAAGCCATGCAAACTCAAATTAACAATGTAAAAAACGAGTTAAGGAGTGCAATGCAAAATTCAATTCAAGCTTCAATGTCAAATCAAACAAATGAGCTTAAGAACATGATGGCAAGTTTATTTCAGATGAACATCGCTTCTACCTCGGGTACGGGATCTCTCCCTAGCAACAGCGTTGCTAACCCGAAAGGTGAATTGAAAGCCATTACCACTCAAAGTGGTCTTGTTTTTGATGGACCTTCCGTTCCTATGCCTCATCCATTCATTAATCCGGAGGAGGATGAACGTGTTGAGGAGACTTTAACCCCAGAACATGGTGAGTTTCCCACCTTCTCTCGTCCAAAAAGTTAAGCCTCCTTCTCAAAGAAATTTTATGATTCGCTAAAGGGATCCTCGTTACCCTCATATCCCTTATCCTTCAAGAATGCACCAAGAAAAACGGCAAGAGAAAGATGAAGTCCAAATTCACAAATTTTGGCAAATGTTCAAACAACTTCACATCAATATCTCTCTTGCCGATGCTTTGATTCTAATCCCGAAATACCAAAAGATGCTCAAGAGTCTCCTTTCCAACAAGGAGAAACTTATTGAATTGGCAAATAGACCCCTTAATGAAAATTGCTCAGCGGTTATCCTAAAGAAGTTACCTAATATAGGTTTTATATGCCCAAAATATATATTAAAATAAAATACTTCAAAGAGCAATTAAGAAAATTCCCTAAGGAAAATTCACTCTCAAAAATATATATAATATAATATATAATACGTATATTTAAC
>BQNB010165969.1:0-14161 GCA_026074375.1 Tanacetum coccineum | reverse complement strand
TATTTGTCAGAAAATGTCAGAGTATATGTGTGTGTAATGTGGTCAGAAAATCATCCCTTGTGGGGTGTCAAAGTACCCCTTTTTATAGGTGAGCCAAATATTAGGTTTTCCTAATATCTTGCTCATTTCTGTTAGTGGGCCGAAGTGGGGCCCTTGCCGGGCAAGGATCCGCTTATAATCGTGTCTTGCGGACTTGGGCTTGCCTAGCAGACTTCCGCTTGTCCTGCAGAAGCGTCCTATGGAAGCTTTCCGTCCGTCTTGCTGTCTCCGGATCATTGCCAGTTGGTCTGGGCTTAGTTTTGGTCCATTGTGTTTTGCGATTACTTTGTTGGGCTTGGGCCCATGTACAACTTACATAGTCCAGGCCCGGAGGCCTGTTATACGTATTATGCGTCATCAATAACATGTGAAGATGACGTATTTATGATTTTTCATATACACGCCGGTCGTCATGGGCTACAAAAACGATAATCACACTCGCCGTTGCATGTTTACACCGCCGACCACATCCTCGGACCTTGGTCCTCCCACATTCGCCACCTTTTCCTTTACGATTTGATTCGTGTTATCCCACCTAAATAAACTTTTTTTCGTTTTCCGCTAACATCTCACAGTTTTTTGAATTTCTGTGTATCATTTTCATATGAACGCATAACCTTAGATCTATACGATTTTTACTTTAGCCTAAAAACAATTTTATGGTGCATATTTTTGCACTTCCGATAAAAGAACATGTGCAGCAGGACCCTCCCGGAAATATATGCGCCCCTCCTGAAAATTCCAACTTTTAAAGACTGCACATACCGATGAACATCATCCACAAAATACATGCATTCCAGACAGCCTGGACCAGATTTAGTTTGGTCCACAGACCACGGCTCCATGGCTACGAAAATGTATGAAGATCTCATCATTTTGACCAGTTAGACTAAATTTGTAGTCAATTATGTAGATGCAAAGACTGTTGAAAATTATGTTATACTATAATCAGAAGCACCGGATACTTAAAGCACTTACTAATTAACCCTACAAAATACAACAACTTGCAATCATGTGCCATTTTGGATCTGCAGAATGTCAAAGGGACGAACTGTTTGGCATTGCCTTTCCGTATTTCTTTCTGAAGCGCGCATTTAGCATGGTACTTTTTATTTCTAAATAGAAAGGATGGTGATCTACAACACCAGAAATGATACTGTTCAAAAAGTAGATATTCTGGTGCTGTTCACGAAATATAAATTGCTACAGAGTGCCAAAACGATGGTACGGCACAAGAAAATATATTTGGTTAGAAGTACTATTTACCTGATAAGTGATTAATTAAGACGCGACTCTAAAAAGTGGGTACGAGCGACAAGATATTAGACAATGATAGTAAACAATGCATACAAACAACATCATGTAGGAGTAAACCATGTTTGATACATGGTATTGGTCGCCATGTGGTTAGCAAAGAGCAAACTATTGTTCCGACTAAATTTTTCAAAGAATCATCACACACGCCCTGTAACAAAAGGGTTGAGCAAAGAATATAAGTTTGATTTTTTAGATAACAAAAAAATACAAGTGTCATATCTTATATGTATAACCACACAAGAACAATAACAAGTTATCAGACATGAATAAAGTTGTGCAGTCTCTTAAATTCAGTAACCAAGCAAATCGGACTATACAACTACAAGATATCTATTCTTTTGATGTCATAAAAATGAGATATCCACCAATAAAATCTATACTAGTCGAACAAAAAGCAACTAGGTTTATAGTCACAAAACAAACAAAAGTAAAAATAAAAAAAACATAATTTGGTAGTCACACATATGCGACGGCAACAGGAGGTGCAAACTGGATGGTAAAGGCTATTAAAAACGAAAAAATTCATGAGGTCATGGGGCAACGTAAATCACGTAATCAGAAATGGGAAAAATTAACAGATATACTATGGGTACTTGTGCTCTACAGGGCACCAGGTATTGGGCATAAAAATGTTCTAGACCGGAGTCAATCATGCACATGAACGTGATTGAGATGGTACCATCCCTGCCATCAAGCTCTCAATTCTCTCATGCTAGGGGAATATAGTGTACCCCCTCCCTCCAAACCTAAGAAAAACTAAATAAAGATTCCTATTTTGGATTATTCTAGAAGTAACATTCTCCTTTTCCAGAAGATGTACACCAAAATCTCTTATTACACTACATGTCAAGTCAAACATTGTTTCTAGACAAATGGCGTAATCAATGGTTTGATTCCTAAAGAGAGCTTATATCACCAAAATCAATCTCATTAGTATACCTCAAAATGATAAGTAATCTTTCTACTGATCACTGATGTTAAACAAACCTTGGAGCACTTATGAGTTGGTGTTAAAAGTCTTTGTAGTTTCTACTGTGCACAAGTTAAATTACTCCCCATCGTAGGTCCTCAAGAACAATACAATAATTTTCAACGAAGAAAAAAGTTCAACCTATAGACAAAAATACCTTTTTCCTGTGTTCTATAGTTTGTAAGTCTCATATTTGTTTTAAGTCAACAGATCATGTCTCATTTCCTCTAACACCATATACATGGGATCCATCTGATGAAAAAGACACCGCTAGCATCAAATGTGGTTTTCCTTAAAGTAGTGCGCAATTGCAGCGTAAGCGTATTAATAAAGAGAATATACAGTAATAAACATCCCCTTCCCTTTCTCTTATCCCTGTAGAACTGTCGCTTCGCTTTTAAGCATATCATAAGTTATTAAACAAAATGTAACATGTGAACATTTATTTCGATTCAACTTCATTAAATTTGTACTTCCACCACAAACTAGCTAGAACAAATCACAAAAAGACTAGAACACAGAATTTCAAGAGTATTCGGAAAATTATTAGATATTTTAGCAATGAGAACAGTTATTTAGGGGGTGCCCCCTAGGATTGCAAGATACGGACAACATCTTTAAAGTAGGGGTGAGCAGAAACCGCACCGCAAACTGCAAAACCGCAAAAAACCGCACCACAAAAACCGCACCACGGCAAAAACCGGTGGATCGGTTTTAAGAAAAAAGAAAAACCGCAAATGCGGTGCGGTTGCGGTTTTACCCGTAAAACCGCACCACAAAACCCGCACCGCACCGCACATTGATTATTTTAAATCGAAAAACGACACATTGATTATTTTATGTGTGTTATAAAGCTTCTAGTGCATATTATCAATAATATTCTAAGTGATGTGTGCGTTTACATTAAATATGCATTGTTATAACCTAAAAAACCAACATTGTAAACCAATAACCGCAAAAATCCACATTAATTATATAAATTATAAGTGATGGTGCGGTGCGGTTAAAACCCGCAAAAACCGCAAAAAACCCGCAAAAACCGCGCGGTTGCGGATCCTCACTTTTTAAAAACCGCAATTGCGGATGCGGTGTGGTTTTTGCCAGAATCCGCACCGATCCGCACCATGCTCACCCCTACTTTAAAGTATTCCTAACACCTATATTGCTTTTCTTTGACATTGTATCTAAAGGATGTGATAAACAAGATAATATTGATCGATAAATCCAAAGAAAGCCTTGGTAAGTGGTAACTTCAACAAAACTCCTACATACAGATCCTACTTTCATACAAGCAAAATTAGGGGTGAAAAACTAGTTTCATAGTGATACTTGTGAAACATAATAGATAGTACTACGACCTCGAGTTGAAAGTTATGATATGCTTGATTCAAAAGATATTAATTACAGTTTTTCTGAAAGAATGAATAAAACAAATTCTATTATAAGCATCAGCATACCGTATAATTGTTTGTTTGACTAAGATGACTCAAGAATCTGTTTTACGGTCTACCGAAACTTCAATGGCACTTTGAGGCGCTGCCTTCACAGCCATAGGCAAGTCTATCATCGTGCTTGGAGGTGCGAAATACATGTGTAGCGACATTATGCAGATAATAATACCCAAAAGGAGCTGCAAGAATCATAAGATAAGCTAAGATAAGAAACCAATAGCAAAACTAAGAGAAAGAAACAGATATAGAAGCTGTGTGATGACACTAATTATAACCACATTGTTTGCGACAACATACATACACAAAAATTCATGCTCTTACAGTCATACATGTAAACCCAGCAGATAGTAAACAAACGATTAACACGCCTCATATGGAAAGAAGAAAAGAAACGCAAAGAGATATGTTGCCCCCAGCTTAGGTACATCAAAGTTAGTTTCACATGGCTCCCACTGATTTAATACTGATCAAGATATGGAATTCAAACTAGTTTGTGTATTCAAACACATAAAACTGTATACTTAAGTTTTTTAGTTCGTCAAACTGAAAAACAATAGTTAAACTTCAATGGTCTAATATGAAGCATGAAATGAAAGATAATTCCTCTATCATAGTAAAAGAATCTCACGTGTGTATACCTATGTAAAAGACAAATCTCGTTAGTCACATGTTTAACTCTCTATGTAAAAGAAAAATCTCGTTAGTCACATGTTTAACTCTCTATGTAAAAGAAAAATCTCGTTATTGCCTATCTAATTATCCATGACTTTCACTGTGATCATCATCTCGGAGTTCCCAATCATCACAGGCGATTAGTGGTAACTATGAAAATAAGAATCATAAATAATACCATTACACGCCCTTAATGTTTGGTAAAAAAGGTTGGCATACAGCTAGATGCAGCACACTTAGGAATGCTCTTCTAATATCATTAACTTGTTTAATGTGAATCAATAATGTAGACAACATAAATAGAAGAAATGAAAAGAACTTGGTTAGATCCCATGTCAGGCTTTAACTTCATGCTAGTAAAAGTGCATGCAGAAGCATGGATATAAAGAGCTGCACACAAATTAGTACCTAGCTACTTCTAACCCATATACACAGCACATAATCAGGGACGGAGAAAAAAACAGAATCAGCGGGGACGATATAATTTGTACCATACAACTCACAAATATCTTGGAAAACACATTAAAGTTTGAAAATATTTCATAACGAGTTCATTACTTATACTATGAAATACATTTTCAGGGTTTGTCAGTACTCAGTACATCATGGGAATAGTTGGGAAGTGTCTTATCATTTTTAAGGTTGAGGATCAAAGCAAAAGACAATGCGGATTGGCATATTCACTTAAAAATATATCATTTTTAACCCTCTTTGGAGATATTAAAGCAATCAAAGAAACATGTTGCGATGAACTGAAATCAAAGAGAAGACTATGTTAAATTTGATTCAAGTTCAACCACACATATGAAGATCATCATATTAACAGGTTCAACATGATTTTTAAACTTCAAGCTATGAAAAATTACTATGTTTAGATAGAGACGCTAATGATAAATAACAATAAGATGATTTGTGTCACCTTTATGCATAGTTGCAAAGCACGCTAGGCGCTAGTCAGGTGGATTGGACTTTTCTATATATAAATATTAAAATTATATGTATATTGATAGATTTTAGCATAAATAAGTATGTCTAGAAAATATTGGATGTTGGGCTTTAAATGCATAGTAGGGCTTTCACTTAAAGTCTGATTTTTCTTTTTCTTTTCTAGCCACTATCTCATGTTTCTCATCATCTCATCTTTCTCATCATCTCATCTTTCTCATCTACAACAATTACATCACAAAGTTTATTCTTACACACCATTTAAAAACAAGATCCGACCAATTGAAACAAAAAACCTAATTTAAATTTTAAAAACCATGTTGATCGCCGCTGATCAGCGTTGACCGGTGTGTTAACCAGCGGTGACCGCTTTTTTGGCTGCCTAAAGTAGAATTGAGGCGGCCGCCTAGGCCGCTTTTTACAGCGCCTTTATGTATAATAGTATGATGTTCAAATTAAAAAAAAGAGCCTAACACAATTCTATTCAATTAAGTTTAAATTCGAATTTGGCATTTATGTAGGACTGTAGCAGAAGCCTACAAACCTAAATAGCATATTGTCTTTCGTTTTTGAAGTTTAACTAGTGGGGTCATGATAATATTTTTGTGGGTTCAAAATTATATTTCAATTGAGCATTTATGGAATTTTGGAAAGTTTAGAAGGTTAACTATAGGATTAGTTAAATTATGAGTGGTGTCATATGAGTCCTCTAGGGCTCTAGACGAAGCTTGCCTTCGATATGCCCATATTCTCATTGGTAACTAATACGGAGTAAACAATTTCCCAATACTTGCAACGAGCAACAACATTTACCTCGCAAACGAACAAATCTGTATTAATCTACACACTACCAAACTCTATAATGTTGGACCAAAAAGATCAGCAAGTCTTTGATTGGACTTTTATGTTCTTACTAGAGCTTAAGAGTATAGAACTATAGATACTTATCCACCCAATAGATACATCCAAAAGTCTAATGAGTGACTGACAAATCTACATGTCAAACATAAGCTATGAGTGCATGTACTACCTTGATACAATTTACAGTCCATATAAATGTTTTAGTCCTTTAGGCTCCTTTGACATCATCAATATATATTTCAAATTCCAAGTAATAAAAATGTTCATATTGGTTCACATATAGGAACTTGCATCGTTTGATTGCTTAAGGTATATGGCTACTACCAGGGACAGGGAAAATGTCCGTACTAGGGGTGAGGTTGTTAAAATAGTAGTGGTGCTGCTATAGTTGTTTCCTCAGAGCTTTGTGGCCTTGGTAACAATATGTATAGCTCTCCTATAGGACATTTGGAAGGCCAGAGATACAGATACAGTCATAGCAATTTGACTGTTCAAAGTGATTATTTGGTTGTTATCAGTACTATCAAAAGGGGTTTGGATTATGCATGCTTGCAGTAGAAAAATTATTTCTTAGATTATTAACGATACCATGGTTGAGCTTTTACTTAGATAAGCAAACAACGTAAAAGTATAGAAAGTTTTTTACATCATTATCAAGCATGTTACACCATGCCTCGTGTAAAAGTTGGGCCACTTGGGTTCTCAAACGCCATTGGAAGGCTTCGGTGCTCAAGTAAATTAAACTACTATCTACGCAGGTGTTTAATTTATAAGAAAATATACATATACATATGTTATATGCTAATTGGGGGGAAACACGTGAGCTACACGTGCTGGTAGTTTGCAAGACTCACGTGCTTGGCATGTGAGATTTCATAACATAAATTCTCGCCACTTTTAGAGTTTAAATACCAACATTTACTTTCATTTTTCATTCATCATTCCTTTCCCTCTTGTAACTGAATCATTCAACTATCAATACCTTGTTCATCAATTTCGTGTTTCCTCTTCTTACTTGGAATGCCTACTCGTGATCAATTACTATCTACATTTCGTCTATAAATACTTGAGCTTATATCATATATGTATCAATCTACTATGCTAGATCCTAACTCACAGCTAGTACATGTAAAAAGTCTAGATAAATACAGTTCCCTACAAATAAGGCTGTGACAAATTCCCCTTGAGAAAAAAGCAAATGGCAATACATGTAATACTTAATATCCACACATTCACTTACTTGTAATGTTGGTTTAAAAGTAAAGAGGAACACTGATAAAACCATTGTCAGTAGCATAGCCATTGATGTGGAATACACCTGCACGAAGCATACGGTAATATAAAGAAGTTAAAAGGGGACGGAGTAATATGAACAGGTTTGCATATATATTTGAGCATTACTTAGGCATACAAGTGGAGCAGTCGACTGTATGCAGAAGATATAGCGTAAGTTCACTCAAAATACTACTGCCCGTCTGTAAATATAATGTGCTTGTGCAAAATACGCACGGTGGATACAAATGCACAGAGTGCAGGATCACTACCAACGGGCTTTATTAGGCACAGGTGTGGTATTAGGCATGCATATTATGTGTGCTAATTTTTGCCTTCCTATGCCAAAAAGAGTTCAGGACCACTGCTATCCATAATTAAGGTTTTATATTTTCTACTTATTTGTTGGGGGAGAAAATGATGAAAGGTCAAGAATTAACAAAACATATGAAGCAAAAAGCTACTGATGGATGATCCATACGCCATTGCTGCTGTTATGTAGCAGTTGTACCCAAACTGATGGAGTGTTATCATCTAAATATGCAAGCATACAAAAAAGTCAGTAGCAGGCTTTTGTTAACAGTTAATTCTGGATATAAGTGACAAATTGTGTGGGTCGGATTGGGTCACGGGTCAAGATGGGTTTGGGTCTAAATGGGTCCGGGTCTAGATGGGTCATTTAAGACTACGGGGCTAAACGGGTCCGGGTCAAATGGGTCTCAAGTCTGGTTGACCTGTCGGGTTTTAGTTGATTTTTTTTTTTAAATAAGTGAAAAATGAAAAAAAAAATTAAAGAGGTGTTCAATATTTGTTTTTGCCCCATTAGACTGCCCTAGACCCGTTGGTTAATTGTTATACAATTGGAGGTTAAATCGGATACCCATTTAGACCCATCTAAAATATAGGAGTCCCAACTAAACCCATCACCTCCTAAATATTAGCCAACTTGGGCCATAAATAACCAATGGGTCTACAATTGCCACCTCTAATTCTGGAAGGTACGATATTCTAAATTTGGTGAAAGTGTAATTGAAACTGTAACTACCATCGATATGTTTAGTATGAAACACTCAAAACCAAGTGATATGAATTGGCTGGTGGTTTGGTGCACAAACCTGAGCTACCCGAACTATATCAAATCCTACAGCTCAAAAAAAGGATAGTAATATGATGAACCCAAATAAATGTACTGACCCAAATTTGTTCAGATCGTCATAGCTATGATGACAAAGATACAAAATTAATTCAATCAAGCAGAAAGGAAGAAACCTTCACGATGTTGTCGGCATACTTCATCAACCACGACACCAGAAGACCAGTGGATCCTAGATTCAACACGACTAGCCATGTTGTGATGGTGTACCCATTGAAGAGGCGGCTCCACCACGGACCATTCTCAAACCCTCCTCGAAAATCATCCGCAAAAAGCCGTCCCATGTTAAAAAGTGCCCCAAACCTGAAAGGAACAAACAAGTATAGTCCCTACTTAGCAGCAATAGCATCATATCACAACTTTTTTCTACCGTAAAGCAAAAAATAATAATACAAACGAATAAAAAAGCCTACGTGTACAGTTGAACATTCTGCCAATATAAAGTGTCATTATTCTTCTTCATTATAAACTCTGTATATACCCCAGCTAGGGCCGAAAGACAAGCAGACAAGACACCCAACATGTACCCCTGGATTGGCGATGAGAATAGGGAGTCACAAGATGCCTCTCCGCATCCTTTGACCTATATTAACAATAACTGACGGGGTAAGTTTCACTAGTAGATTTTACAGGCCATTATTGGATTAGTTGGTAGAAAATTAGAAAACATATGGAGCAAGAATCACGTCAATTAGTCTGAACTCTGAAACTGTCTACACCATTCACCCATCAGCAGATTGCGGCTTAACACTATTGTTTTAAGCTTATTTGGCCGGCTTATGGGCTTTAATGAATTTTTACAAAGCTCATAAGCTCAAAACATTGGGCTTATGAGCTCATGAACTTCAATACGCCATAAGCTCACATTGATAAACTCATAAGCCCAATATTTTGAGCTTATGAGCTTTTCAAAAGTTAATAAGCCCATAAACTGGCCAATAAGCTTAAACAAACGCCCCCTAACTAAAATTATGTTCAATAAAAGCTTATGCCCATTGGAGAATAAACACTAGGCAAAAAAGAAAAGATACATATGGATGCTGGTGGGGGATTTGAGTAGTACCTGACTTGTCGTTGTACCAACAGCCAATAAAACTATTGCCATCCACTGCAAATTGGAGAGCTTCCTCTTTAAAAACAGCCTAAAACATTAAACAGTCCCTTAACTTCACAACAACTACTTATATGCAAATGATTGTAATTCAACTGATGGTTCATCTCCCAAAGAATAATGCGGATTGCTGTATAATCACTAAAACATAAAAGATTACAGGACATACCTAAATAATATTCCTGTAGTGACAATTTTTAAATTTCCCATTATTTGATATGTGGATGTATCAACATATGTCAGGGTGGCAAATTGAACATTATTATGGATGAGGTATATAATAGAGGGAATAGGGTACAAGCGAACAGTCTTCCAATCTGTTGTCATCCTTGGAGGAGGTGATTTCTTACACTCTCTCCATAGAAAGATGCTAGATACAAGAAGCTGCAATCGAAAAGTAACCCAATTAGTCATTCCATTCCGAAACATATCTACAGTTAAAATTATAATACTACCAAAATTCACATTAAGCATCCACAAAAACGCAAAACCCGTGTTATCTCAACTTTCAAAAAAGAAAGTATCCCTTACAAGAAGGTGTCAGATAGAGGGTGTTTGAGATTACTGCAGATAACCTTATGCTTATCTGTGTATTTGGCGTATATTGGACAAGATTCGATTTTCTCATTTATATCTAACCTAAAGATATTTACAAATAGATATGCAACTCTTTAACGTTCTTCCTCGATTTGTCAAAATTTAACTGAAATCCAAACACTATTCGGCTTAATGCTTCTGCTTATAAGCAGAAAAAATAAGCAATTCCAAAAACCCTTATACTTTATTAGTATCCTAAAAAGATTAACTAAACGATATCTAATCAAAAACCTAAATAATTACCTTGAAGATCTCAGCAAGAAAAGGAATGGTTGCATAGTCATATTTATACCCCCCGTCACTCTGCGACAATGTGGTCAAAATTCCCTGCCATCAACGACGACATAGAAATCATTCTGTTAGAAACCGACCAAATTAACATTAGACACCAACGATACCAAACGATCACAAGATTCCACATCAAAAATCACGTACCTACATTCATATGTACACACTATATCATAAACATTTTTGCACTTCCACAATTACCACAAAATCCTAATATCAAAAATAACACACTTTTCAATCCGAAAAACTAGCAAAACGTTAATAACCGCAGACATTGACCAGCCGCCCAGCCCCAAGGACAATATGGACCCAACAATGTTCAGACAAGCCCACATTGTGGAACATGACTATTTTCGTCTTAAGTCTTAACCAATCTGATACTAAATACTCATTCTAACATCATAAATCGAAAGACAGCAATCCACAATCATCATAAAATCAATTTAAAGACACTCTAGAAGCAACTACAACTTAAAATTGGACCTAATAAGTAATAACAACTCAGCTAGTTTACAAATCAATATAATACTACACAGGCACATAATAGATCACATAACATTGAACCTCAACCAATTTTACACAACTAACTTATCATGACTTCAAAAACTACCAAACTCAAGTAAATTCGACGCAATACATTCTCAACGATATTTCAGAGACTGATTTATTTCAAGTGTTGTATAACAAGCAGTAAATTCTCAAACTATCACAATATACCACAACTTCCAAAAAATATGTCCAGTAGTTAAAACAACACACAATGCTCAATCTGTAACTAACAACACAAAACCATCATTTGAACACATTTTCAAAGCAACAAACAAACACACACACACACACACACACACACACACACACTCTGAAGATCACATAACATAGGCCTAACCTAAGTAACTGATCATAACTTCAATTTTTAGTAATTTCGAGGCAATAAATGATGAGACTAAGAAATTCGCAACGGCATTAGTTCGAATCGAGTGTTGTATAGCAAGCAGACTGTGGAGCATCATAAAATCATTATAATCACACTTTTGAAGCATCAACTTCAAACTAAGCCTAATAAGCAACTGAATTAAATCCACTATGTATACTAATCACACAATATAGAGATTGCATAACAATTAACCTAACCTAATTTACATAACTAACGGATCATAAGCTCAAATTGCAATAAATCTAACAAAGTTTAAAGAGCGAAGTTAACAAATTATATACATTAACGTAATAAGCAACTCAATTAAGCTAATGGATCATAACTTAATAATAAGCTAAACTTATAAATGAAGTAAAAAACAATTAATAATCAGGCATTGATTTGGATTAAGTGTTTTATGATATCAAGTGTAGAATTAGGAGGGGGGTACCTGAGAACTAGTGAGAACGGTTAGAAGCGAAGCGACGACGTACCACTGCATCTCATTCTCCGGTTGCTGTAGATTTTAATACTGACAATTTTTTTTAAGTGTTGGACTACTTGTATTGGTTTTCATTAACTCAATCTGCTCATTTTCTATTAAAAGAGGTTAGTAACGGGCGCGCGTAGTCGCGGAGAGCGCGAGACAACTTTGTAACGAACCAATAATAATCTTAAAGACTATTTCCGTAAATATTTTAAATATATATATTAAACTTTAATTTTTTTTATAAAATCGTACGCATGTCAGAAGCATTGCAATATTGGACTCGTTTTGTTCGCAATTCGACGATCTTTTCAGTGACATTTTTCTCCGAATGAATCGATAGATATGCGCTCCATATTTGATAGTAAATAAAGTTTGTTATATAAAAAAATCGTAAATATGTTAATGTTCAAGGTCGGTTTTGTAACGTTTAGCATATTTTAGGGTGCGTGTTGAAAAAAATAAACTTTTTTTACATCGGTACTCGTGAATTTTTTTTTGTATTGCAAAAACGTCGCCCTAGGCGACTACTCTATAATACGAAGTAATAATAGAGTTACGGTTAAGCCTAATGATAAGATAAGTTATAGATGCGGAAAAAAACTTAAAACGAGAAAGATAAGAAATAGTTATAAATTAGTTTTAAAAGTGATTTTCAAATGAAAGCTACCTAAAATAGTAATAGCAACAAATTTGACCCGCATAGACGACATAGAATTTGCTTAACTTTATTAACTACATCTCATATATGTCTACATATCACCTCCTTCTTTACCCGGTAGAAGACGGGATTTGATACCGTTGAGTTTTCATATATGTATATGAATTTAATAATTAAAGTCGATACATCTCTAATGTCTTATCTTTCTTATTTGATTCTAATAAGTATGATAAGACTAGTATTTTTGCTTACAATATTCTGAGATTACCCGTACTTTTCTACCGATTCCGTGATTTCTCTCTCCACTTGCGAATCATACCATTCAAAATACGTAACATGACCTCGCTACCTGCGACATATTACGAAATCATTTTCCCTCCGATTTTTATCTTTTCCGAGCAAAATCACGACCATAATCATTTCATCATTTTTATTACAATTTAGTGTCTTTTTTTTCTCCCTTTCATTTTTTACAATCACTCTTCACTTTTATATTCCAGCACTTAACATTTCATGCTAAAAATCACAATATTTTGATGACGGGTAAGTGTTTATTTTTGTATATTCTTGTATCGTTTTATTTACTTCATAGTTTTTTATTTTACATTGCAAAGTTATTAAGATATATTACGATTGTTATTCAATGTGTAAAATATATAAAATGAATCAAAAACGTTTAGGTACAATAGAATGTGGGCGACATCGGCCACATTAACCTCAAGCTAACATTTAGAAAGATAAAACTAGCTACATAAGAATTGTTAGCCCTTATTATAGCTTGTATTTGTATTTGGGCTCAAGCCCACATCTAGAAGATCCAAACTATTGTATATATTGTTTTACATAAACCCTAATATTCTAAACCCACAAATAGGCTTGAGCCTATTTATTCACTAATAACAATGACATGCGATGCTCATGAGCTAACAAACGAAACTATGACTCAATTAAATCACCACAGCTAGCCAAAACTAAACATATGAAAGAAATGCACCAAGTGAGCCGAAGACAAACTTTAATGGTGGAGAACCCCATTCGAACCATACAAAACAAAATCCTTGGGCATCTTCCAAAGCTCTAACATCCTCATCACTTGGTTTGTATTCTTGAACCGAAACGTTAAGAGCTTTAATCTGACCGTAGAGATAATCACATCACGAACTTGTTGCACGGATCTATTCTTCTTCTTGAACAATCTATAATTCCGTTCTTGCCAAATAAAGTAAGTGTAGCAGCAACAATAAACTTGGAGACGATGCTCTTAGCTGTCTGTTTATGAGAAATAGGATGTATACATTCAATGACATCCTCCATTCGAGGAGGTACTGTTAGTTTATGGACGTAAAAATAATAGTTGTGTGTTAGGATCGAACTCAAGATCACGGGATTGCACTCACTACAAGTTAACGATTAATAAATATAAT
>BQNB010165967.1:0-14161 GCA_026074375.1 Tanacetum coccineum | reverse complement strand
GTGATGCAATTATGGGACAAACATTTTATCAATTTCAAGGAAATCAACGAGATTATTTTTCAAACGACACATTTAGAGGTCGTTCTATTGTATCTAGCGCTGTGTAATATGAAGTAGCACCCCAAGTAGTATTCCGCTGCATTGTGATTTTTAGGGGTGTTACACTTATTCTCTAACTAAAGTTATGAGAAATAAGGAAACAAACTATTCGACCAGAACTGAAGCTTCAGCTTCAGCAGTTTCTATTCAGTTTGTTTGAGAGATAAATGAACTCTTCAATATGTTTCACATTAATTGGAAGAGATAACATTTACTATGGGAATCCCTTTCCTTTTATAGGCAAAGGAATTATGGTTTACAAGTTAACCTAGTACGCGTGTCATGCATCCAATGGGTGGTTGAGATACCGTTTAATGCAGACGCGCTCTAAAGTACCAGGTACAGTCCTTTAAGAAAAATTGTTGTACATTTATACCAACTTTAGAAGCACCTTTTCTCAAGGAGATTGATTTAT
This sequence comes from Tanacetum coccineum, assembly GCA_026074375.1. NCBI lineage: Eukaryota > Viridiplantae > Streptophyta > Magnoliopsida > Asterales > Asteraceae > Tanacetum > Tanacetum coccineum. Next base: position 13,647 of record BQNB010165967.1, on the reverse strand, counting down.
TCTTTTTGACATAAAGCAATCTTTTTCCTGCCTTGTAAACCTTCTAGAAGTGAAACATTTCATTTCAACTTCTTTTAAGGAGATAGACATCGTCCAACTTATAATTGTCAACCAAGCTGAACTGAAGCTCTTTGCAAAGGCCTTCTTCAGTTTCTGTATCGCTGCATAAACTGAAGTGTAGATACTTCCCAATCTTCTAAGGACCTAAAGAGCTGAAGCTGAAGAAACTTCAACGACTCAAACTGAAAGACTTCATCTTGAGTAACACTTAAGGGATTTTATGTGTAAATCTACTGAAAGACTGAAGGGCTCAGGAACTGAACCCAACAATCTCCCCCTATTTGAATATACAAATAGCCTAAGTTAAGATAAATTGTAAGTGAGCAAAACAACTTCTTCTTACACAACTAATAAAATTGAACAACATAACTGAGAATCACTTCTATTCACTTTCATTATATTACAATTACAAAAGATAAAGTCAATACAAAATATTATAACATTTGATGTTCTTGTTGCTCAATGAACCTCTTCTTCATGTTGAACTGATGACTTGTGTTTCTTTGTTGACCTGGAATGGTCTGTTAAGTCACTAGTTCTTTTCCTTTTCTTGTTATCTAAATTATTTAGCTCATTTAGAGGATCTTGTTCTTTGATGGGTTTGTTGAAGTCAATCTTTAGTTCTTTTTTAGTTTGATCAAGATATTCCATTCTTGTCTTTTTAAACCATAGATGGTTTTCCATCCTTTTTCTTTTCTATCAGGACAAGCTTGTACTACCTCTCTCTATTCAGCCAGATGTAGGTCACTGACTTTGACGTTTGAAATGACTTCAATTGTATGTACTTTCAGTAAGATAAGGCCCTTTTGTGTGAGAACATCATAGTTTATGATCTTGGAGCTTTTTCTTCTTTTTAGGATATTGTCACAGTATTTATCATAAAGTAACTTCTTGTTGTAGTACTGTGTCACAACATCTATGCCCAAAAGATCAACAAGTTCATCGTTCAAGTTTGGTTCAGCATCCGTTTTAGCTGGATTGGTGTTCTTCTCCCCTCAGCAGGTGAAGCAGTTGCTTGGCCTGCTAAAGGAACATCCTTGGTTCTGATGCATTTTCTACCATAGTGGAAAACCTGTTCAAGGTTTCAGTAACCTTGTTTAATAGACTTGGAAGGGAATCCAAAGTCTTGAGCTTTTTCTGAACTGAAGATATTTGACTTGGCAAACCAAGAAACTCTGTTGGAAGTTCCCATTGTATATTCTTCAGTTCAACAACCTAGGAGGTAAGGCTCGAGATAGTAGAAGTGAAAGTTTCCAGTTTTGTTGGAATATCTTTTAAATCCTCAGGTTGCTCAATTTCCATGTCACGCACATTTTGTTTTAGCTCTTTAATGTCTCCAGATAGTTCAGTGAATTTTGAGGGGAGCTCTTTCAGTTTAGTTGGTAAGCAGCTAGCAAAGTCATGTGAGGCTAAGAGTTTGGATAATTCAAGTTTCAAAGAGGTTACCAGAAGTTCAGTAAGCTGATTAATATCTAGGTATGAGGGCCTAGCTTTTAGTGAAGCAACTTCTTCTTCAGCTTTTGTCTTTTGTTGTTCCAGCTTCTCCTTCTGAGACTGAAGTAAGTAAACTTGAGCCATTAACTCTTGAATTTAAGCTGATTTAGGAGATGGAGAATGAGGGACTGAAGTGTCTTTAGGTATATTATGAGAGGTATCATGAGTGTCTTTATCCTTTTCAGTTTTCTTCTCTCTACTCTCATCTAAAACAATGATAGGCTCATCTTGTGGGGAGTTAGAAGTGAGGAAGGCAGATCTTGGGTCTTTTAAGACATCTGATAAATCCTCCAGCTTTATTTTCTTTAAAATTTCATCATCTCTAGACTCCTCATTTGTACCTGAATCAGTGTCCATCTCCAGCAAATTTGGTTTGATCACTACTGAGCTGAGGGCGGGCTCTTTCTTTATTGGTGGCCTGAAAAGATGTTGGGCCACCAGCTGCTTGCTGTGCCTCTTTATGCATTTCACCAACCACTGGTATGGGAGGTGAAGGATGGCTTGGGCTTTTGTCCTTGGCTGAACTGGAATGAGTTTCTTTTTCTAATTGGCCAGTTTTGGATTTGGATGCCTCTGTATGGGACTCAGATGTGTGTTTGAAAGTGTGTTTTCTTCTGATCCATGCTTTTTGCCTTGGGGAACTTTCTCAGCTTGTGAAGGGAGGTCCTTCATGTGGTCGGTGAAGGGAGGTCCTTCATGTTGGTTTGACTTTAGTGCCCAATTGTGAACACTAAAGACATGAGTGGGGTTGATGGTGAGTTCTTCATTGTCATATGCTGGCATCATGTATTCCAGTAGGAGGGATATAAACCTATGATAGGGAACAAACTTTTCCCTAGTTTTCTTCTTCAGCTTATGAAGTATATCCTCTTATTTTAGCTTAGCATAATCTATTTTCACCCTATTTGCCATACAATACAAGATGGCGGCATCCTTGTTTGATATTTGATCTAGGCCACATGTTTTCCCACCTAAACACTAAATGATCTGTCCCATCAGTAGCCTCCACCTAGGAGGAAGACAACTCTTTTTTAGAGTTCCTTTTGACCACTCTCCCCACTATAACCTATTGTTGCAAAGCATGGTCTTACTATTGTTATGGAGAGTGGGGGAACATACATGCTCGAGTGTGATAGGTAATGTTCCCTAAGAGCATTCCTAAACATGGTAATACCTATGTCTCCTCTAATTCCACCTGTAGGAGTGGATACCCAAATCTTAAAGTCATCTAAGGTCTTTGCAGTATACCAAAATTCACACAAGTATTCTTTGTATTGAGTTAGGGCCCTGGTAAATGATTCCTTTAGACAGCATTTGGAAATGAAGTCTGACACCTCCCTAAAGTATTCTGAGTTTGGGTGCGAGGGATATAGTAGTGCAACTTCATTATTGGTAGTGAAGGCAATCTCATCAAAGGAGAATTCAATATGATCTACATGTAAGAAAGGGTTTGGGCTTTCGGGTCTGTCAAGAGTGACAGGTTCTTCTTTGGGAGTGATTTTAGGTGAGGAGTGATTGTGTGATGATGATTAAGCCATTATGGATAGTTAGGGTTTTGAAGATTTAACTAGTTTTAGGTGTGTGTTTTGTTTGTTCTTGATGAATTTGTGAGAGTGAGTTGTTGAAAGGTTTGTTGTGATTTATATGATTGATGAAGTTATAATTTTTTCTTTAAGAAATTATAACTGTCATTTTAAATTTTAAAGTTATGGGAATGTTTAGGTTTTTTTTCCACATGTGTGCTAAACTTTGTATTTAATGAAAGTCAGCAAAGCATGCATCTGACACCTAGAACAGTGAACAACCGTCTATTCAACTCATACACATACCTCTCAATCATCATACTCTCAGGAGTTACCAAATGTGGAACTAACCTAGCCAACTAATTAAATCATCAGTATACGCTAGCATGGGCCAAGCCCGACCATGGCGTGATTCCACAACTCAGATTCCAACTTTTGCATCTCATGACTAGGACAAAACTCTTGTATCATCATAAACTTAAAGTCATTCCATGACATACTAACAGCAACTTCTCGGCTTAGCGTGCGGATCTGAGAGTTCTACCACTTTTAAAGCCTTACCCACAAACTGAACCAAGGAGTGTTATTTCACTTTTTGGTTTATACTTCACCACTCTATATCATGCACAGACTCCTTTTTCTCAATCCCAACGAGATTAATTCACACCTCCCCGTACCATCATATGATTCCTTAGGGGTTTCAAGCTGAGAACTCCTTATATGAAACAACCTCCGGTTCATTCACTATACATTCCCAACGTCTCTCTATGAATGTTCTCATTCTCACACATTTCCATTCTGATTCCAACATTTCCTCGTGTTTACTAACATGATGAGCCAACATGGCGTGTTAAGAGGTTTTGCAATTATTAGGCAATGATCGTCGAGAGTCGGTGCTCCCCCCATTGGCTCCTTTATACATTCCATTGGACTCCCTCTTATCCATCATTAGCTCCTATTACCTTGGTTATTTTCTTGACCATTCAATTATCAACACGTCTCATCATTATCCGGCCGCCACTTCGTGTCCTCATTCTTAGGTGACATTTATCTATACGAGGAGAACATGTTGCAACGTTAGGTAAGTGAGAGACTAATTATAATATATATATATATTATATATATATATTATATATATATATTCACTTTATTACCGATATACACATAACACCACCTACGGTTGTCGACATCCTATTTGTGGTGCAAAACATTTCTAAGTATGAGGTGCAGTTGTGATACGCTTATAACTAAGTTGGCGCACCGTACTTATATTCGCATCCTTTTCCATTCATATTTAATATTGAGCCCACCCATTTCAATGACTGACATAACTAAGGCACTAAACCGTGAACACACAAAGGCACACAAAAGCGGAACACCACGCACATAGATCCTATATGCAACTAGACGACGGATCTTAGGTTATAGTCTAGGCCAATCCACCTAGTTCTCTATAACCTTGGCTCTGATACCAATCTGTCACATCCAGACAAAGGCAGAAACTCGGGAATGCAACATAATGATCAATCATAACACAAGATACAAAATAGAGAAAACTACATTGCATAAACTCCAAGTGCTATGAAGACCATCAACCTTGAACAAACTCAAGTGATGTGACAACTCGCTACTAAAATCCACAATATCTTACACTTATTCAACTTCCCACACCCCTATAATCCAAACTTAATCCAAAACATCCAAAAACCAGATTCAAACACCAAGCAAGCAAGACTTCAAACAAAAATCCTTACGGGATACTTCTAAGTCTACTATCATAATCACCAAACTACTCTTCTTTCACTTCACCTGAAAATGATAATCGAAAACGCCAACAATAATGTTGGTAAGCTCGTAGGTTTGACCTTAAACCCAAAAGCTGTGCCAATATTTCAACAGTAGACAATAGTGCTATATGACAGTGAATATATGCTAACAATCCAAGACATAGCATCCCCGCTAGTCATATCTCAACATCCAATAATAAACCCGGAGTCGCAACTCCTAAATCACTAACGCACCTAAAGGGCCTACCAGCTGGAGCACTATATTAGGGCGAACCACATAGAACCTTGCATGCAAAACACAACACATGCAAGTACCACACAGAACCTTGCATGCCAAACACAGCACATGCAAGTACCACACAGAACCTTGCCATGCCAAACACAGTACATGAAAGTAACTCAACACATAATATTCACATAGCAGTCATAAGCACATAACTTGTCCCAAAAAACAAAACCATACTTCGCCAGATCAATTCTAAACATTTCTAAAACACAATTTGAGTATCATTTTCCCCCAACGGAAAAAACCTTAGTTAAAAAGTGCGGGCTATACGAGAACTACCTCAAGCAAGTCTTTAGCAACCCAAATTCAATCACAGCAAGCAAATGCAACGAAACACGCAACACGACCTGTTAGGTAATGTCCCAATTTATCATCCAATTCTAAAAACATCTTCACGTTTGATGTATGTTGTTTTAGACGCTCTGTTGTTAAATTACCCCAAAACAGTTTTAGTGGTGTGATGGTTGATGACTTAACTCCACAACTCTTATCAAAACCTCAATTCTTCGATTAAATACATACTTTATATATTTAGAGAAAATAGATAAGGAATATAAAAGAAATATTATATCAATTAATAATTATAAATATATTTCGACAAGTCCATTCGGTAAACCTTAGACACTTCAAAATAATCATTATACGGTTGAAAATGAAACGTTTACTCATAATAAACACATTAGAGAAGTTTTGTAGAAAATTATATTTTTCGTCTTTTAGTAAATTTATTAAATAAATAAAATAAACTAAATCTGATTTTATTATTTAAAATCAAAAATCATGTTTTAAGGAAAATTTCTAAGTATAAACTTTTTACGAAATTTTGACATGACCCGTACGTTTATACAATGTTTTCCAAGGTTTCAAACCTTATTTTCAACAATTTTTCACAAATTCGACACTTTTCGACAAAATTCTAAAATCTCATTCTTTAACGCTTACCAACACTTTTTCCTCAAAATATCATTCAATATCACTTCGTAAATACATTTCCACTTGTCATAAAGTCGTCAAAATTCTCCATAACTTCCTTAATATCGCTTATTGGGCTTTAAGGCCCAACAAGGGTCCATTAGGACATTTATAAGTCCAAAATATAATCCAAGTCCAAAACCAAGGTCCATTTACATATATAAGTATATACTTATAAGTAGAAAATAATCCGGACCATAATAAGCCCTCCCATTAAGTCGCGGCTTTAATAGACTTATTGGGCCACGAGTGCAATAGCTAAAAAATACGTATATTAAGCTTGAAAATAAGCTAATAAGCTACGTATCACATTTGGTTACTACTATAAGCTTCAAAAATAGTCCACAACATACGCCATAATACAAAAATAATCAAAATCACTTTCTTAGTGATTTTGGAAATCTACACGTGGCATGTAAGCCTAAATAAGCTAAGAAATAGCTTAAAAATAAGCCCGAATAAGCCATACAAGCTACTATAAAAAATAAGCATTTAGATCAGGGATTAAGATTAGATTCAACCATCACGACACACAATATCAAACTACCAAAAACCCTCTTCTTTCTTTTTACCATTACACGAACCAAACACCACCCCTTTTTTATTCATTTCGCTGAGGTTCTCAATGTATAACTTCAGCGCTAGGAGTAGAGTTTTCACATACGATTCATACTTGTACACTAACATCTATGCATCAAATAACCCAAATGGACAAAACTGAAATTTAATTTGAAACTTACAAGAAATTATTCAAAAATGTATATTTAAAACACGAAACCGTGACAACCCAATCGTTGTTTAAATGAACCCAAACAACTCGTATACCCAAAAATATCACTAGTTCTCGATCCAAGTTGGGAATCTTTTATGGTGGTTTGTTTGTTTGTGTGGTCGGGACGAACACACACACACACACTCTTAGGTGTGTGTTTTTTTTTGAAAATGAAATGATAAGGATTATGGGAAAAAATGGTATCTTATGTACATCCTTAGACAAGTTAGCTAAAATTAAGCCATCTTGTCTCCCCTACATTTTACTTGATAAGCTCGGGTTCAGATCCTTTAGGTGTCAGGGTCTTTACTTTTTCGTGTCGGGATCACTTAAATACTCGTAAAACTCAACCGTAAAATTTTCCCCAAAGTTAATTAGTATTTTTATTCACTTTAAAAATACTTTTCCATTAACCTAGAGTATTCACATGACATATTTTCACTTTAAACCCTTTCAAAACTCACTTGGACATTAACGGACGTGTCAGACTCGTTTTTTGGCATTTCTTAAAATTCACGGGTCGAACCACCCGGAATACAAATAACACAATAATACCTTTCAAAAAGGATTATTAATCAAAATAAACCTCAAATCATCATATATCTCATAAAATCACCACCGTCAACACGGTACAAAATCTGAATAAACTCACAAAAGTTAAATAGTTCAAGGACTATTAATGAAATATTCAGGTATATTATGAGAGGTAGCATGTGTGTCTTCATCTTTTTTAGTTTCCTCCTCTTCACTTTCATTTGAAACATGAGATAGGCTCATCTTGGGGGAGTCAGGAGTGAAGAAGGAAGATCTTGTATCTTTCAAGAGATCTGATAAATCCTCCATATTTATTTTCTTTGAAATTCCATCAGCTCTGGACTCTTTATTTGTACCTAAATTAATGTGGGCAGTTTTTAACCCATCTCTAACAGATTTGGTTTGATCTACAAGAACATTTGGATTAGTCCCTGTAAATATGTGAGCAATTTAATAGTGTTTGGTTCCTTCATCCATACCTTGTTGTGAAGTATGGAATCATTAGGAGCAGATAATCCAGGATCAGCTTCAGCTATAGAATCTGCTGAAGCATCACATCCTGATGCAGACTCAGAGTGAAAATGAAAGAAGTTGAATAAACAGGTTCAATAAGAATAAATACAAACATACCACTACTGAGCTGAGGGTGGGATCTTTCTTCACTGGTGTCCCCTAAAGATGTTGGGCACCAGCTGCTTGCTGTGCCTCTTTATGCATTTCACTAACCACTGATGTGGGAGGTAAAGGATGGCTTGGGCTTTTGTCCTTGGCCGAATCGGATTGAGTTTCTTTTTCTAATTGGCTAGTTTTGGATTTGGATGCCTCTGTATGGGACTCAAATGTATGTTTTGAAGAGTGTTTTCTTCTGAGTCCACTTTTAGCTTCAGGCTTTTTGCCTTGGGGAACTTTCTCAGCTTGTGAGATAGTTTTTGGAGCTTAAGAGTCCACATGCACATCTCTATTGCAAATGGCCTTCATGTGGTCAGTGAAGGGAGGTCCTTTATGTTTGTTTGGATTTAGTACCCAATTGTGAACACTGAAGACCTGAGTGTGGTTGATGGTGAGTTCTTCATTATCATATGTTGGCATCATATATTCTAGTAAGAGGGATATAAACCTAGGATAGGGAACAACCTTTTCCCTAGTTTTCTTATTCAGCTTATAAATTATATCGTCCCATATTAGCTTAGCATAATCTACCCTCATCCCATTTGCCAGATAATACAAGATGGTGGCATCCTTGTTTAATATTTGATCCAGGCCACCTATTTTCCCACCTAAACACTGAATGATCTGACCTATCAGTAAGAAGACAACTCTTTTTGAGAGTTCCCTTTGTCCTAATCTCCCTATTGTAACCTATTGTTGCAAACCATGGTCTTACTATTTTTATGGAGGGTGGGCGAACATACATGCTTGAGTGTGATAGGTAATGTGCCCTAAGAGCATTCCTAAAAGTGGTGATACCTATGTCTCCTCTAATTCCACCTATAAGAGTGGATACCCAAATCTTAGAGTCATCTAAGGTCTTTGCAGTATACCAAAATTCACATAAGTATTTTTTATATTGAGTTGGGGCCCCAGTAAATGCTTCCTTTAGACAGTATTTGGAAATGAAGTCTGACACCTCCCTAAAGTATTCTGAGTTTAGGTAGGAGGGATATAGTAGTGCAACTTCATTGTTGGTGGTGAAGGCAATCTCATCAAAGGAGAATTCAATCTGATCTGCAGGTAAGAAAGGGTTTAGGCTTTCGGGTTTGTCAAGAGTGACAGTTCTTCTTTGGGAGTGATTTCAGGTAAGGAGGGATTGTGTGATGTTGATTCAGCCATTATGGATACTTATGGTTTTAAAGATTTGATCTGGTTTGAGGTGTGTGTTTTGTTTGTTCTTGATGAATTTGTAAGAGTGAGTTGTTGAAAGGTTTGTTGTGATTTTTATGATTAATGAAGTTACAATTTTTTCTTTGAGAAATTGTAACTGTCATTTGAGGTTTTAAAGTTATGGAAATGTTTAGGGTTTGTTTTCAACATGTGTTCTAAAATTTGTATTTAATGAAACTCAGCACATCATGCTTCTAACACCTAGAACAGTAAAACAAACCGTTAATTCACTGCAAAAGTAGGTGAGAGAAAGATGATGAGGTCATTCTAACTTTTAGATTTCTTCTTTTTATATATTTAATTATATTAATTTTGAAAATCGCATTCGTTTTTTATAAAAAAAATTGACCTTGTAATTGATGTTCAAAGACTGAACTAGGTTCAGGTTTGATGTTATGCTGAACAAATTATTGTAATCTTTATCATCAGCAATCTTCCAGCGAAGGCGACAAAACCTCAAATGCTCATGCAAATCCATGAATGAGACATATGTGATTGCTCAGTTACTTCACTCGAGAGACAACTGAAGAATTAGATAAAATCATTTTATATACTGAAGAAAATAAATCAATTTTGTTCAGTTATTGACTTGACCAATATATGTGCTCAAACGAAGGCGACAAAATCACACATGCTCATGCAAATCCATGAATGAGACACGTGTGATTGCTTAGTTACTTCACTTAAGCAAGCTGAAGGTTATATGTAAAAACTGAACTGACAATTAACATATGAAAGTTTGTTCAATTTTGGATGGAAGTGCTGAAACTTTAGTTTTCTTGAGTCAATACTGAAGCTTCAGGTTTTGAATCAATGTTCTGCATACCTAGCTCAATAATCAATCTTTTAAAAGTTGGCTCATCTAGAGGGTTGGTGAAGATATCAGCAAGTTGATATTGAGTGGGAATGAAATGTAATTCAATGTCCCCTTTTAGAATATGATCTCTGATAAAATGATATCTGATATCAATATGCTTTGTTCTTGAGTGCAGAACTGGATTGTTTGAAATTGCAATAGCACTTGTGTTATCACAAAATATGGGTACCTTTTCATAAATGATATCATAATCAGTGAGTTGACTCTTCATCCATAATATGTTGGCACAACATCCAGCAACAGCTATATATTCAGCTTCAGTTGAGGACATAGCTACAGATTGCTGCTTTTTAGCACTCCAGCACACCAGTTTGCCTCCTAGCAACTGACAAGCACCTGAGGTGCTTTTCCTGTCCATGTTGCATCCAGCATAGTCAGAGTCTGAGTATCCTTTTAGGTCAAAACCTAAACACTTTGGATACCACAGACTAAGACTGGGAGTACCTTTTAGGTACCTGAAAATTCTCTTGATAGCAATAAGGTGGGATTCCTTAAGATTTGCTTGATATCTTGCACAGAGACAAGTTGAGAATTGAATGTCATGTCTGCTTGCAGTTAGGTACATTAGTGATCCAATCATACCTCTATATTAAATCTCATTTACAACTTTGCCATTAAGATCAGGTCCTAACTTGTTAGGGGGTACCATTGGAGTTTTCACTGATGAACCATTTATGTCATACTTTTTTAGCAGATCCTTGACATATTTTTCTTGGTTGATTAAAATACTTCTTTCAGATTGTTTAATCTAAAATCCAAGGAAATAGGTGAGGACACCCATCATGCTCATTTCATATCTTTGAGTCATCAATTTAGCAAACAATTTGCATAATTTTGTGCTGGTGGACCCAAAGATAATGTCAGCAACATAGATTTGAACCAGAATCACATCAGTTTGAGTTTTATAGACAAACAAAGTGTTTTCTATCTTACCTCTTACAAACTTATGTTCGGTGAGAAAGGTTAAGAGAGTTTCATACCATGCTCTTGGAGCTTGTTTAAGTCCGTAAAGGGCTTTGTCCAATTTGCATACATGGTTTTGGAACTCATTGCTGTCAAAACCTGGAGGTTGTTTGACATAAACTTCTTCTTTTGGTTTACCATTGAGGAATGCACTTTTGACATCCATTTGATAAATTATAAAGTTCATGTAGGTGGAAAAGGCAAGAAAGATCTTGATTACTTTAAGTCTTGCTACAGGAGCAAAGGTTTCATCATAGTCTATACCTTCTTGCTGATTGTGGCCTTGAGCTACAAGTCTTGCTTTGTTTTTTATGACAATTCCAGTTTTATCTCTTTTGTTCCTGAATACCTATTTTGAGCCAATTATGGTTTTACCATAAGGTGTAGGAACTAATGTCCAGACTTTATTTTTGGCAAATTGGTTTAGTTCATCTTGCATGGCATCAACCCATCCTGGATGCTATAGTGCTTCAAAGACCTTTTTAGGTTCTTCTTCAGAGAGAAAATAGACAAAGAGACATTCATGAGCTGAAGTTGCACCAAGTTCTTTGGCCATGGATCTAGTAAGCATCCCAGCTACTGGATTACCAATGATATTGACCAGCTCAATATGTTTTCCCCGAGACCATCTATCTTGAGGAGCTAGAGTGACCATGGATGGAATGGATAAGGAGGAATTAGGGATTAAAATTGTATTCTGTACTTAAGTATCCTCTACTCTTGGAGAGGATGAGTGTTCAGAGATCTAAATGTCTTTAGTTTTTGGGAGATTATCAATGATTTGTTCATCATTGGTGTGATTGGAATGTTCAGAATAATCATCACTTAAGATTTCATCATTTTGAACAGATTGATCATTTTGATCATTGTATTGATCAGTTTAACCATTTTGGTCAGATGAAACTTCAGTTTCAGGAACAACTGGGTTAGGACATTCATAGAGTTCTATGAAGGACACACCATTACTATTTGTTTGATACCTTTGAGAAGGCTTAAAAGGATGAAGATATTCATTAGGTGGATATCTTTCATTTTAAGCAATGTTGATGTTGTCAACTGAAGGTTTTGAGAATTTGATAGCATTAGGGCTTTCATCAAATGTGATGTGATAGGTTTCTTCAGTTTGTTGTCTTCTTATGTTGAAGACTCCGAAGGCCTTGGAAACTAGTGAGTATCTAAGAAGATAACCATCATCAACTTTTTCATTAAACTTTCCTAGGTTATCTTTATGATTATGGATGTAAACTGGACATCTAAAGACATGAAGAAAGTTAATGTTTAGGATTCTCTTATAAAAAAATTCATAAGGAGTTTTAAGATGTCTTTTTACAATGGTGGATCTATTTTGAGTGTAGCATGCAGTGGCTAAAGCTTCAAGTCCAATAATGTTTTTGAAAGACAGACCTGAAAGCATTTATTCTTTTAGCTTCTATGAGGGTTATGTTTTTCCTTTCAGCAACAACATTTTGTTTAGGTGTGTAGGGAAAGGATAAGTTTTAAGAAATCCCTTTGTCATCACAGAAGTTGACAAGGATACTATTCCTGAATTCAGTACCATTGTCAGTTCTGAGTTGTTTGACTTTGATGTCATTTTGATTTTCAACTCTTTTGATGAAGGACATGATAGTTTTAGGTGCTTGAGTTTTCTTCTTCAAGAAGTATACCCAGGTGTACCTTGAGTACTCATCAACAATGATAAGGGTGTACTTTACATGGTTAATGGACCTAGGAGTTACAGGTCCAAATAAATCCATGTGAAGAAGATGAAGACATTTCTTGATAGAAGATGTCTGTTTTGTTTTAAAGCTGGCCCTATGATGCTTTCCCTTTTCACATGATGAACATGGTTTGTCCTTTGAGTAGACAAGTGAGGGAAGACCAATAACAAGATTTTGTTTTGCCAGTTTGTTGATTTGAAGTTTAGATGAGCAAGTCTTTTATGCCAAATCCAGTTGAGATTTCAGAAGCTTTGGCAAAGAAGCAAGATTCTTGTCAAGAACATATACCTCTCTTACTCTTGGAGCAATCATTACAACTTCTTTGTTGGAGTTGAAGATTGTTCCTCTTTTCTCATCACACTAAACAATATACTTAGCATCATAGAGTTGACTGATGCTAATTAGATTGTACTTAAGACCATTTACAAATGCTACTTTTGTGAAAACTATACCATTACATTTGATAGAGCCATAAAATTCAGTTTTGCATGTAGAGTCATCTCCAAATACCACCTTAGGTCCTGGCTGTTCCATGTATTTGTGCAGGTAACTCTTAACACCGGTCATATGCCTTGAGCATCCACTGTCCAGGTACCAGATGGGTTTCCTGATGTCACACTACACAAATATGTTCAGAATGGTTAGTTTTGCCTAGAAACCCACCTTTCAGTGGGAGTCTTAGATCTGTTAGCATTTGATGATTCGGTCTTAGATGATTTTAGAGCTTCAGCCTTTTTTGCTTGAAGTTCTTCAACTATTCTGAACCACTCAATGTCATTG